>JAABKK020045963.1:0-12437 GCA_011634745.2 Catotricha subobsoleta | reverse complement strand
ATCATAATCCATCCATGGGTTGTTGAAATATCGGTAGACTTGGGTACCTTCAAAGTTCAAATTTGAAATTTGAAAAATAAAATCAGTCAAAATGTTCTTATTTGTATATGATTTTTTTCTCAAAAAACCCCTGAACCTCATTTTTTTTCGGTGCACCGGTTCGAACCGGTTAACCGAACCGAACCTATATGTTTAAAATTTTCCTGAATTGAACCCCGAACCGAACCGAACACGGGTAGGGTTCGCATTCCCTGCTTTTGGTATATCGACTATCAAAATCCTGAGGTCCAGAAAAAAATTATTTAAAAAAAACAAAAAATTTACGAATCCAATACTTGATATTTTTTTCTAAAATAAAGTAAAATATATACTTAACTACCAGTAACAACCAAATTCACTTTGAATAATTTTGTGCGACGCCGATTCTAATTTATTGTAACGTGTGGCCGCAAAAAAAGACAATTTAGGTCAAACAATCTGAATCTGAATGAAAAGTAGTCACTTTTAGATTATGAAAAAAACATCGCCTTTTACATTTCAACTTTCCAGATTTAAATAGATTGAAAAAAAAATTTCAACTAATTTTTTTTTTTTTTTAAATCAATTTATTGTCCGTATTGGTATATACATAAATATTCTTATTAAGACTTGAAGTCCGCTGTACGCAATAAGAATATCTTTAAAAAAAAAGAAAGTTCAACTCATAGATTTTATATGGCTAATGAAAAAGGTTGGTATTCTTAGAAACGCTTGCGACTATTTTCTATTTTAAAATATATTTGCGGAATGAAAAAATAATGAATGAATAAATTGTCACATCAAATTCTATATCTTTTCTTTTCTAAATATTCTATAATTCAATTGAACAAAATGGTTCAACTAAAACTCATATTTGTTTAAACAAATCATAAAATATGTCCACAGCTTTACTGTCTAGTCTAGTAATTAGTGTAGACTAGAAAACAAATTAATAATGAATTAATTCATTATTATGTAATTCATTTTATAAATTAAAAAATGCATATTTTTAACATGTTAAGTTAATTAGAATATATAATAAGTATTATCTGAATAATTTATCGGTAAATATACTGGTAAACTATTAAATCATGCTAATCATAGTGTACTGAACTGAACTATTCGCATAATATTTGATTTGGCTTACAGATAATATAATTTTAATTATGTATAAATAATTAATAAGGGTTCGAAGCATTTTACTTTTTCTGTTTAATTAAACTATAACTGAAATTTAAATAATTTATGGAGGCAACGAAGAAAGAAAATATTTCTAAAATAAAAAGAAATGTAACATTCGTATTTCTAACTTGCTATATTTATTTCTTTAATAATGTTAATTATACATTTAATCTAATATACATCAAAAACGTGACCTGACTTTATTGAAATAATGAAAAATAAAAGCAGTCGATAAATTTTCTAATCCGCTACCTAGGAATTATTTCCCATTTTTTACGGAAACCATTTACAAACGCAAGCGAAAATAAAAATCATTTTAGAATTTCTATACTCCATATATAGTCATAGGTCTGCATGGTGTAGAGCAACGGTTGATCATTCAGATTTTTATTTATCTTTTGTTTTCTCATAGTTATTGCTCCTCACTTTATTTACGTCTTTAGACATCTTTTTTTAATATCATATTATATATTTCTAACACTTTTTTGTTTTCTTTTTAATCTTTATAAAAATCGTTATTTTATAAATTCATGAATTATAATTTTTTTAGACAAAAGTTACTTATACTCTAATCAACGTTTAATCTAATGTGAAGAAAGTATTTATAGTTTTTTTTTTGTATTTCCCCTCCCAGATTTATAGATTTTTTTTACAAATATTATGTTTGTTACAATCATCAACTAATTAAAACATTCAATTCTATGTAAAAGAATAAAAGTCATTTATTTAATTTACTTATTTTCTTATGTACTTTTAAAATATCCCTTCTTCAAAGCATGAATCATTATATTTTAGAACACTACAATGGTTTTACCAAAGTCTTCCAAATATATGTGATAAAAAATATACCAATGACGAAATATGTTTGTTTTTTTTTAAGATTTATTGGTATGATATTGGTCTATGTTTACGAAAAATGAAGCCATGTCTGAATCCTTTGTGCAACTTGTAATAATAACTTTTGATATATTTTTATACCACATTTCATTTTTGGTATGGTTTTATATACCATGTTTAATTTTTGGTATATTTTATTTTATTTTACCGGATTCGGTATTTTTTTTTTTTATGCAGACCAGTTTTCTCAGAATTTAATGAAAGTATATTGTTCGTCGACCCACCCTTAGACGAGGCATAGTCGGCTCTTGAAAATATATAGGTTTTGGAGTCAATCCGTAATAATTTTCAGTTCTTAAAAACCGATTTTCTTAAAAAAGGTAACAAATTGTGGAAGATTTTTATAACGTATGGTAGATTTTATATCTGAAACACCTTTCATGCACCCTTTATGAAAATCTTCCACATCTTATACAAATCTTCCACTCATCTTACGAAAATCTTTCACACATCTTAAAGATATTTATAAGATTTTTTTATGTGGAAGATTTTTCTAAAATGTGGAAGATTTTTATAAGATGTGAAAGATAATTTTGTTACAGAAAATTTATGTATTTTACGGTTCATAGAATAACTAAAAGAATATAGAATTTAAATTTAGAATAGTGTTTAATATAACAAAAATAAAGTGGTGTACCATCTAATTAATTGGCAGCTTGTTTATACCATTATTCGACTTTGGTATATTTTTATACCATATATTTTATCAAAACTTTGGTAATACCATGCAAGACCTATGTTCTGTACCGAAAATAATATTGCTTACAAACAAAATTTTGTGAAATTTTCTTCTCTCGTATACAATACAATATAGAATCAAACTGAAGCAAAATACAATAAGACATAATATTTAAATGAATAATAATATAAAATATATTTATATCTTTATATCATTGACAATTCACATTCTAATTCCATGGAACGACGATGCTGTTGCGCACTATAGCCACTTGTTTGAGTTCTATAATGTAATATCTTCCCTTAACATTCAACAGTATAATAGAAAATAGAGCATATACGATTGTAGAGAATGGTTAAAGCCGAAACGTATACCTGATTTATATATTTCATAGGGGCGCTCCAAAATAAGTATATAAAAGAGCGAATGAGAGCGTAAATATTTATTATAAACCCTGGTAAGAATTGTTTCATTCAATAAGTTTTTGATTTTGATTAAGGACACTATACGTATAAAAAGTATATACTGGGAGAATATTAATTATAAAAAAAAAAAAATTTAGAATAAAAAAAAATCTCTTTTTTCGCAAAATCATTAAATTGAAACATCCGTGTATTATAAAATATAATTTATTTTAATTTTAATTTAAAATAATTTTGAAATCAAAAAACCATTTTCATATTTGTTTTTTTTTTTTTTTTAATCGTTATGATCTGATTTAATATTCTGTATTAATTTTGATCCATTTCATTAAGCAAGCTTTCAATAGTTAGAATAATTTCCAATGAATTTACTACCCGGGTATTATATTTTACCTCCCAATAGATAAAATATAAAACAGAGATGGTTATTGTATCGAAATTGTACAATTTTACTCATAAAATTCTCAATTTCTTTCCATAAAAATAATATACAAAAAATACGAAAGCACATATAATTTTCTATTACAGAGTTTTCATTCACAGAAAATTATAACCGCTGTTAAAATTGTTCTATTGTTTATTATAAAGAGAATAGTTTATAAAAAAAAAATATATATATATATATATGAATATATAAATAAAAATGAAAATAAACATCTAAATAAGAAAAAAGTTGAAATGAAAAACAAACAATAAAAAGCACCTACCTCTAAGTAAATGTTCCCATCTATACCGACCATCTACGATTTCTCCATTATAATTTATATATACGGAGAATCACAACGTAAACGGTAAAGCGAACCATGTTCATACAGTGACGGATATTATCATCTCGCTGGAATGAAAATATGTATAATGAAAGCGATGTATATAGAATGTATATGGATATGTATATGGTATATAATACATAATATTGCTTGGAAGCGCTTCTAACGTTTTTACGTTTAGATTTTTCGAGTTCTTCAGTTGAGAGCTTGTCGTTAAGCTGTGTGGTCACGTTTCTATTTTGATCTTGCGGGTGTTGTGTCTATTATTCAGGTATTAATAATTGATTTTGGAAAGCCCATCCTTCCATATTATCCACTATACCATTACAAAAATATAATTATAGTTTCCATCAAATATACACCATGTATATGAAAAAAAATCTTAACGTATCGTATTTATTATAACGTAAATAGAAAAAATAAAATAATATATATAAAATAACAAAATTATAATGTAATAATATTAAATGAATCGGAATTAATCAATATACAAATTTGTGTATATTGTATTTAAAAATTTTTGGTGGTAGATAATTATTTGTGCGATGATGATGTCTATGGATTATATTTGGTGTCTTAGTGCGGATTATAAAATTATATATTTGTCTTGTGCTTTTATAATAATATTATTGTGATAAAACAAAAGAAAAAAAAAAAAAAAAGGAAGAAAGAAAGAAGAAAATGCGCTCATCCATTTATTAAGCGTGTCTAACCAAATAAAAAAAAAGAAATCGTAACCGAAAATACCTTAAAAACTATAAGGAAAAATATTCTGCGTCTTTTTTAAATGAAGAAAAATATATGTGATTTCTTTGGTTAGCTTGGGTTCATTCGTATAAATTAAGTCAGTAAAGTTTTATTTTTATGATTTATCTGTTTATACGTACAATCATTATGACCATAGTTAAACTCATAAAAGAGTTTTTTTTTTTTTTATTATTATTTTTTATTTGAAATACTTTTTATATTGTCATTCGTATAGAAAATATTAAATATATTAAAATGTATAATCGTTTGCTGGTGAATTTATTTACTCTACACGATATAAATGAAAAATGTTATAAGGTACTTAATACATACAGCGTATAAATACATTTGTCCAGCATATATATATATATATATATATAATAAATTGATAGCACTTAATCTGTACCAGAGAAAGAGATAAAACCCGAGTTACTCTTTTATTCTATTAAAGATGATGGGTCCGTATACAGGAACAACCAATTTAAATATCAACGTTTTGTTCAATTGATTCGGCAAATTATATTATTTTATAAAACACATTCACTTCATTCCATTCAATTTTATATTATAAATTGTGAATGTGTTTGCGTACAAGTCGAACAATTTCACTACAAAAACTATTGTAATTCTTTTTCTCAAAAAAATAATAAAATAAAATAAAATAAAAAATATTAATAATAATAATGATAAAACAATAAATAAAATAATATATCTGTAAACTGTTTGAAAGCAAAACGAAAAAAAATTACTGCGATTATAAAATTTAATAACAGGTTAACTGTTAATTTGAATAATTAGTAATAATGATTTTTTTTTTAAATTGAATTGATATTTTTAAGGAAATTAAAAAACCTTTATATTAATATTTATTTATAACTAAGTTTAAATTTACTTAAAATTGGTGTAAATTTGGTTATTCATTTGCCAATAAAAAAAAAAAACGAAATTAACAAATTTAGCAGCAAAATTGAATATTCCTCTGATTTCCACCATAAATGCATCCAATTTATATTCAGATTTGAAATTTTATATGAAGTTAATTGAAAATTAATGGTAACGAATCTATTCATGGTAACTGCCAATAGTATCTGAATAGAAATATCTTTTTAGTTGTTATTTTTGCGAGACACGATAGTTATACGTTATATCTATTCTCATTTCACATGATTTTTTTATGTATTATATTTGTTTTGTTTTTTTTTTTCACCACTGTAACTAATATATAGTTTCATCTATTCTATTCTATTCGCTGAACGTGAATAACGTAACGAAATAATAAAAACCAATATTTCTGTTTTAAGTGAATTACATCCAATTTAAAATTTAAAAAAAAATGAAATTGCAGGTACTTGAATAAAGTTAAATGGCAGACATTTATACTAGAATAGGTGTAATTGAGAAAATGAAAATGGTTGTTTTTTTCTTTTCCTAATTAACCCTATGTCAAAATGGGCAAATGCCATTGACGCTGAAAACTGGTGGCGCTGAAGTTCGCATATATAGTATCTTTTTTCACTTTTCCGAAAGTCGCTTAGAGGACAGCGCGGTTCTTTCGCGGTATTTTGGAAAAATTGATCTTTTTTCAGATTTCCAAAATATCGCTCAGGGGATTAGCACTAGTTTTTTTTTGTATTTGATTAACAAAAAAAAAAAAAATAACCTCCGCCCCTCCCAGAAGTCAATATCGTGAGCATTTATGATAGTGGCCCTGAAAAGCTTAATCCGATACTGATTTCAGGGACAAAATACAAAAATTGAGATATTTTCTTTTATGAAATTCCAAGAAAAGAATAATATATGAGTTTCTATGGAAAAGTGCATGAACAAAAAAAAATGATTTATGAAAAATCCATATTATTGCTTTCTCTTTAACATTATACATATTTTGTAGGATAACATTTTTTTTTTGATGATGATATTATAAGGGACTTAAATATGAATAGCGCGCGCTGTAAAATCCCATTACAATTTCGATAGAAAAATATACGCGTATATAAAAAAAAAAAAGAAGATATTTTTTCTATCATAATAATAAGCATCCCACTGTTTTGAATCATTTATGCTTATATAGATGTAAGAAAGCGACTATAATTTCATTTATGCGATGTGACGAACTAACGAGATAACCAATTTATCCTATTTTAAAAATTGTTTGATGGTAATGTTATTTAAATTTAAGTTGATTACATTATTAAAATTATTTGATAACAATGAGTATTATTAGAAGTTCTCTTTTATGAATAAATTCTTATGGAATAGCTTCTATACGCAATCAAATATTGATTTGTGTGAATAAGAAAAAAACGAAATATATTTTCTATTTCATTTGAACTCTGAAATAATTATTGATAAATGCCGATTGTAAATAAATCGTTTCCATTAATTTGATTTATTCAAATCTATTTCCGATAAATAGAAAAAATATTTATTATTATTTTACGGCTGCAATTTCATGAATTTAGTTATCTGTTTTTAGTAAAGTTTTCTGGTTAACGTACAAAAATGGCTTCATTTATTTGATTTATTATTTGATTTTCTTATGTAGCTAAATAGGTACCTGATTAGTACGCTAAGATAATAGAGATGATCTAAAATTACAATTACTTTACAATCAATATTTTAAATATTTATTTATTATGAATTACCGTTAATTTATGCCAATCTAATTTCGAATGAATTGAAATTTGCAAATTATAACAATAATTTTTTCCCCTTTTTATAAAATGAAATTATCTACCTATTTATTTATTTTTTTTTTTGTGTGAACTCACTGTGCTTAAATAATTCATATAATGTAACATCAATCAGTTATACACTCACAAAAATAAAATTTCCCTTCAAATTACATTCAATTCAGACATTTTTGCGTTCACTGAGATATTTAAAAATGTCAAGATTTCACATATTGTTACATCTTTGTGCCGAGTTGCTTTTCTAGATAATAAAATGTGATATATTTATGTTAAAAGCGATTCGAAATTGCCGCTGAAATTTATTTCATGAAATTTAAAATAAATAATTGAAATATTTCTCATGGTTTATGAACATTTGAATAGGATGGTTTAATATAAATGAATGTGCAAAAATGAGTTCGTATACAAAGATTTTGTGTTATGCTATAAATATTTATTACATATATAGAGAACTTTAAACAATATAAGGTTTCAGTAATTTTTGGAGTTAGGTATATACTATATAGGTGTTGTTATCACCAAATCATATAACAGAATTTAGAAAATCATTTTTCAATGATACTGCAATTATACCGAAAATATTAAAATCAGCAACAATTTTTCGTTTAAATGCTAGGATAAAAGTCACAGAATATTAGCATTTAATTGAACATTTTCCAAAGTAAAAAAAAAAACCACCAAAACCACGTACCATTGATTGAATTCGATTTGATAATTCAAAGATATTGAAACGTAATCAAAATAATCAATATTATATCTTTATATAATACATAGTAAACACATCATCCTCTGATATGTCTATAATTTGTTCCTTAACTTATTTTTTTGTTTAAAGAAATAGCATCACTGGGCTTAACTATGGTTGACTATACCTTAAAAACTAGCCACTATTGCAAAAATACGGATTTAATGCCTTCGCAATCGTCAGTACAGTTTGGTTAATCATCTGTATATCTTCTGTATATCTGTATGTATTTGATTTCAACGGACAATAAATAACTAGAAAAAAGTCGTAAAAAATTACATTGATAGGAGTTTGAACCCTAGATATCAATAGGTCTACCACCTATTGATATCTATAGGCACATAGATGAAAATAGAACTTCAGACATAATTCCAGTATTGCTTCGTTGATAGAGTATTTAGTCAAACAGAAGACCTCGGGATCAAGGCGGTATTTTTTTCGTTGGTACTTTATCGATTAAATGAAAATATTAGAATGTATAATTCAGTCAATAAATTGCAATTAATTATTGATTAGATAAACAAAGAAAATAAGAAAATATTAATTAAAAATAATATCAATAGTATTATTGTTCATATATGTTCATACAATATGAATATAAATACAAAATAAAATAAATATATTTATTAGAATACTGGCTGAAAAGCTCGCTTGTTTTCATATAATTACTGGTTAGATTCTCAGCTTTCTTATTGTTATTTTTTGTTCTAAATTTACATTACAGCTTTTCTCATTCAACATCCCTTCACATACTCCATTCTGCCAACATCACTCACCACATCTCAGCATTATTCACATTCGTGATACATCACATATTGAAACATATTCACTAATCTGCTGTCATCTTCCAGCATTCTCTCCAACCTCCATGACAATTTAAAACCATTCTTTGACAAATAAGTCTAGAATTTGAAAACTTGTGTTATTATTTTGTTGTTCATAATTAAAAAAAATTTCTTCACTGCATTTTATTCTAATCTCCAATTGCCTGGACATTTTTAACATACATGTCCACATCAATTCAAATTCCTCTGGATCCACACACATTTTTCATATATAATTTTCACTTTGTAAGCTGTTTATTAAACACGTCTTTTACGTACTATTTCTACACCGTAATTATTCAATTTTCAACAAATAAGGCAACTTTGATTAAGTATACAATAAATTTTAATCTCAATTCAATTAAAAAATTGATTTCTTATAAAACAAAAAGGCTGGACATTAATAAATTTCAGAGGAAGTGGCTTTAATAGGCCATGAAGTGAAAATGTTGGTTGGAAAATTATGGTTACAATATCGATTATCTGCTGGACAGACATACTTACAGAAATATATATTAAGTAAAAGAATATTACCAAGGTAAAATTTCACAATATGTAATAATAAAAGAAAAAAAAATTGTATGTTAACATTATTTTACTACAATTAATTGCATACGTACCGTCCATAAAAGCAATAAAAGTATCATACGCACGTTTTATCCATTTTATCTACAGGATGTCACAAAGTAAATAATAAATGAATTTTATTAGTGAAAAGCAATTTAGATTTATGTGTATTGTGTATATCTACATTGACATAATGTGTATTGATTAAGAAAAATATCTATTTTGATTACATTCATTATATATATATATATTGTCTGTTGCTTTGTTCTGTACTACTGGTTATCACTGCTGCGTTATATATCAATAGATAGATTTTCCAAATAATCTATAGAATTAGGTAAACAAAAAACAGAATTTTATGAATGAATGAAATTAATGAAAAAAAAAATCCTTAAAATTCTAAATTTAAATGTGAATTGTACGATACGATGTTTGTCATTATACATATCATTTTGTTATTTGTACGAATATATCGTTTAGATTATAATGTTGTATCAAAATTAAGGTTTTGATCACATTTTTAAAATAAATCAAGCACCTCCGGTTTCTGACTAAACTGACACGTAATTTGTTAATTCACAATAGCAATTGATATAAAATAGAATAAAAAATAAAACTCTTATTGCTTGCATCTTATATTTAGATTGTAATTGGTGAGTTTAATGTGTTTTTAACATTCTGACGTCTCGATCGATCAAGTGTGGAATGAATAACTAAGGTAGGAATATTTATTATTAATTTGTAGATATTTGGTTACGGGTATGTTTAATACCAGTCTTACGTGTACACGGGATATTCAGTCATTAGTGGACCCGTTGATACCAAATATTACGTGAGCGTTTAACAATCTGATTTACATTGAATCTGGTTAATCGATCTCACGTAGACGCAAGACATTTTCGAAAATCAAAAGAGTAATCATTAAAATATTTAATTAGGTTTGGGTGTGCACATATATAATAATCTTTTATTTAAAATATTAAATATAATTAAAAAAAAAAAAAAATAGCAAAGACAGTCATTATAGCATTGGGCTGTTTTGCCAGAGTTCAAATATATGGGAGGAAGTAAAAATGTTTCAAAAATAAATTTGTACAAAATGATATTTAAACTTGAATTTGGAATATCTTTAAGTGATAAAGAATACAGTATTTCGAATGAATATTTTTGTACATAATTAATATTTGCGAATCTTTGATCAAAAATAGATATGCAGATATGCTATGGTTATAGAGAAGCCGAATATCATCTTGACCGCAAAAGGTCAAAGGTCATACACAAAAGCGGTGCTTCCATGAAGCAAATGACCGCTACCCGCTACAGCTTGTTTAAATGGGCCTCAAATTTAAAGGACCTGACTTTTATTTCGAAAACGAACTATCACCCCGAAATACGACTAATTGATTATTTGGATCACCCTATTATATATATATTATATATTTTATATTTGCACATGAAATCATGAATTATCTAATAATGAACTTATAAATATAATGTCTTTATAAATGAAATATCAAAAATTCTTCTAAAACATGAATTTAATGTTATGTAAAATTTTGAACACCATAAAACTTATCTATATTTTCATTCATTTGAAAAGTTAGAATTGAGTATCGTAAAAGTATATTCAGCACCTATAAATAATATATAATAAAATAAAATATTTAATAGAATAACTGAGGCTGACTCATATACAATTTTATTTCAAGGGTTATTTACTTAATTTTATCGTTTTAGAAAATTTGATAAATCATCTTAACTTTTAAATAAACATTTTAAAGCGAGCCACAAAATTTTGCTTTTGAATGATTGCGGTTAGAATTGGGTTTATTAATGAGGATGTTGCTATTTAAATAAATAAAACAGAAAAGAGAAGAAAAAAAAAACACATTTCAAGGTGCAAAACAACATCAATAGCCTTTAAAACTTTTCTCTAATCACAGAGAAAATTGTAATATTTCATTGAAGTACTTAAATTTTTGGAAAGTTATTAAATGGTTTTTGGAAATTTTATTATATAAGAAAAAAAAACTTTTTCCAATTATATTCAATGTCAAATCAAATTCACATTTTAATCATATTGATATTGTGTTTCTTTGCGAATATTGTGTATTGGGTTAGTTTAGATTTCCAGTCTGTATATAACCCCCTAGATATTTTCATAATATTTTTCTGCAGTCAGCATTAATTAGCATTCAAAAATTGAACTAAATAACAATTTAAAATAAAACAATGAAAATATGTTTAACTGTATTTTTGTCATAAATTAAATTAATTGCAGCCCAATTTGTTTTTGTTTTTCTTCTATATATTATATACCATTACTTATAAATTTTTTTTGTTCTCCAATGTAATCATTTTCATTGATTATAATAAAAAGTTCAGTACGTGCTGGATCTAAATGAAGGTAGCTATAAAATATGAGTTAATATACAGAAATGATGTTCTGTAAAATTGTATATAAAATAAATTGTAAAACTTTCCATAGAACATGAAAACCATGTACGTGTACAGATACATCAGGTAGATATATATAATTTATATTCGAATAAATTATTTGACTCACATTTAAATAAATAAATTTATTTGTTTTGCATTTGTTTTAATACATCAATATTTATTTAAGAAAATTGATAAAAACATACATTTTTAGATTGAATAAATAATTCACAAAAAATAAAAAAAAAAATTGAATAATAACTTTTCTTTGAAACAGTTAATAATAATTATAAGACATGTAACTAACTATATTGTTTTTACTATTATCTACTAAGAATACACGGTAGAATTATCCACCTAAGGCCTATACTACACGTTAGTCAATACATCGCTAGCACATGACGTCATTATTCATTTTTATTCATTTTCATTCATTTTTATAACCTCAAATCTCACT
>JAABKK020045953.1:0-12439 GCA_011634745.2 Catotricha subobsoleta | reverse complement strand
TCAAATTTTCCGAAATTGAGATTTTAATGCAGTTTGATGTGACATTTTTATTTCTATTCACATCACTTATCCTTATTGTTTTAAAGTCTTTATTATGAGTGTTATAAAAAAAATCTTGGTATGGTTTTTAACTATGACATTTGAAAATATCCGACTTTTAAACCAGAAATTCTTTAAAACCAAGGTATCCTTTATAAAACTCATAATTAGAACATTAAACCAATACAGTTAAGTGCTACGAATAGACAATTAAATGTCACATCAAACTGCATTAAAAGCTCATTTTCGCAAAATTTGAAGATGTCTTACTTTTGAACTGGCACGGCGATATGTGGGTTCTAGGACCAAAAGCGACAATTTTCATTTTGCCCTAGAATTAAAATATTTTAAGTGCATATTTAATGTACAGTGTACACAACACTTACTTACTATCTTTTGATTCTAAAGAATGTTGCCATTTTTGGTTCTAGGCTCCTCATATTGGATTAAATAAACTGAGACAATAACCAGGGATTGATAGTGCCGCTGATTATCAGCGGAAATTTTTGCTTTCGCTGAAAATTTTCATCAGCGTTTTAAATTTAAAAATTACCGGTTCTTTTTATTTTTTATCTATAAGTAAATGTATTTAAATAATTTCTTTCGCTGCGTGGATTTTATATTGTAGGTAAGTACATTTAATTAACTTTGCAAACATTTTAACTTTATAAATGTATATAAAAAATTATCGTGAAAAATATTATTTATCAAAATTTCAAAATGTTTGAAATTTTTTTTTTTTAAAAAATAAAGTATTAGTTTCGCGTCTAATATGCTGGTTGCTGGCCCACGTAATTTTAAAGCTTTAGAAATGAAGAGGTAAATGTACATTGCTTTCGTAATTTTTTTGACCAAGTCTATTTTTTTTTCAGAATCCAGTAAGAGGATTTTCGTCATCGACAAATCAAAAGGTGCAGAATTTTTGTCTCTTTCAAACATAAATTTCTATCGAAATTCAGTTATACTTAAAAATGTTTATTACTCTGAAATACGCAGATATGTTTCAGATATATATATTTATATATATATATCTAAATGACATTCATATCTGATTCTGCTTGCGTCTATCTATATAATAAACGAGTATATTTATTGAAGCAGAATGAAGAATATCCTTTATTTCGTATTATATGTCTTGAATATGAAAATATATTTCAATAAAAATGAATGTTATAAATTCATATCATTCGCAATATTCAATTCAATTTATATCATTGAAGATGTTTAGCATGCAATTAAGCGTGGCATGTTTATAATGAAAATGTTAAGAACGGAATGATGACATCACATTTTTAAGGCATGCCACACATTGAATTACAATTGTACGTTAGTTACTCTTGCATTTACATAAATTACATTTATGTTTAACATGAACTGATGCAAATAAAAAGAACCCGCTCATCATGTTACCGATATGGAATATCAAGCAATCATTTCAATAGACTGAATGTACAACACACTTCTCTATGCAATTTCATATGTTTCGAAAATAGTTGAGTTCTATTAGTGCATTGTTCTGTTATAATCAAATTCTGGATAATAACTCCAATTAACAGATATATTATTTATTGAACGGAATTTATATGTACTCAATGTATTTTGCTATAGAAAATAGAATGGAGTGTGTACGTAGAAGATGTTTGTATGTAATAAGAACAATAATTTATTTTGTGATTTAATTATAGGCAATGGTAGTTGTATTAGGATGCAATTTTTTGAAAAATATTATGTTTGCATAAAGAAAAACGCATTTGTAAACTTCACTTTGTGGAAAATTGTATACTTTGATTGGCTCAATGTCTCTAAATGCTTCCAGTCTAACATGACAAAAATATTTAAAAATCATCTGAGGAATTATTGCTAATGGTTTAATATAATTTTTATTTGTTTATGGTAGATTTAGTAAAACTCTTTAAAAGCTTAATATTCTAAGTCCAATCTAAATATTTTCCATATGAAGATTATAAATTATAAATCTATATGTCATTAAATAACCAAACAAAATACAAATATCAAAAAAAAGCCAAACGAAACCATTCATTTTTTAAATTAATTCATATTTTCAATAAACAAGAGTAAACACAAAATTATAAGTAAATTAGGACATAACGTATTACCATATTGTACCCAATTCCCGTGCCTATTATATGGAAATTCTTCTTTTTTTTTGTCAAAGTACCTAGCGAATGGTTAATAGATTATCACATCAATTTAATTATTGGAACAACAAAATAGTAATTTATGATTAGAATGTTTTGCTATGATGTCCTGTCCATTTGATTATAAATAATTTATGGTTTGCATTCAACAAATATTGGCTATATTCTAAAATATTTAAATTAATGACTATTAAATTCCATATGGTACTTAGAGAATTAAATGGACATCATCATAATCCAAATAATCAACAAATTTTATTGATGTGTAATTTGGATTTAGTAACTAGAATCATTGATGCGGAATATTATTAAGCGATAAATTCGAATACAATAATTACATAATTATTTAATATGAAATAACAAAAATTTAGAGTTTAGTTACATTTTAATATAGCTAATTGATTAAATTGAATTATATGATGTATAAAAGATTGAAAAAAAATGTGTTTTTTTTAAAAAGAAAAAAATTAAATGGACCAAGAGAGAAAATGCTGTTGACAAAATTCTCTATGCCTACTATTACACGAAATAAAATGTATATAAAAGTAATGTACACAAGTTGTCAATGGATCAGCACACGATTTCATTTTTGTTAAAAAGAAGGGGACAGAAAAATCTTTTTTTAACCGTGGACACAAAAAAAGACGAAATATCGAAAAGCATACCAATTTTTTTTTTTTTTGGCAGATTTTCTTTGATCACGCAAAATTTTTTTCTTAATTCTTCGTATATATTTTTTAAATCTTATTTATCATTCGCAGAAACATTCATATTACCAAAATAAAAAAACAAGTTGCCAATGGATAGGTACACACACGACTTCATTTTTGTTATGAATGTTTATTAAATGACAAAAACAAATATTTAAAAAAAAATACATAATATTTGCGAAACTAACACGTCTATGGCCCTTACTACATGTAAGGAATTACCAGCTGAAAAGAAGATATTTCGAAAAGTAATAATTGGATCGATTCGATGTAAAGGCAAAAATGTAAATCTCTCAAAAACACACATTTTATTTGCACGTGCTAATTTTACAAATTAGCTCAATATAAACGCTACTTCGCTAGATTATGTTGCATTTAGCATACCTCAAGGAGCAAGATAAACTGCCTGATATATATTTTTAAGAAAAATATAAAATACTTACTTTTTTCAGGATGATTATCTCAACTTCATAATTTAATTAAAATTACAGAAAAATGAATACTTCTAATTCTAAAATTATAAGTACTTATCTACTTGCTATACCTTTCAATGGTTTCAAAGTAATATTACCAGCAGTATGGTATATTATATATGTATATAAAAACGACGGTTAGACTTTATTTGATTGACACTTTAATATACGAGTTAAAATAACAGATAATGATCGCTCCGACACTATTATGAAACAACCCCTCCAAATTGATTTAATTATAAGATAAGAGATCCCCAAGTTTTACATCGTTATATTCATTACCTATTCAATTTTATTTTATTCAAATTCTTTAGTAAACAGAATTAACCAAAAGTAATAACGCGCTATATTCAATTATTATATTAAGACAATACGTAACCGAATTGTGTAATAATATACACACTTTATTCTATAACATAATTATAATCTGCATTTCTACATTAGCTTGAAGTATTGTTGTTTGTTAACTTTTGTTCTGTATTCTTTGTAAAAGTTTTAGACACAATTTTAATTAAAATTTTCTTTTTGAATAATGTATGAAAAATGTCAGTGCCATTTTATTTGTTTGTTTCTTTATATATATTGTTGCTGTATAACACAACATAATCAGAATGGTTGTGCATAAAAAAAAAAAACTAAAATTATTAAAATGTTGTATTCTAAATTCGGTGAGAATGTAAAATAATACATTAATAGACCTTTCACACATGTCTCTTTCAGTTACCATGGGGCTCCTTCTCTTTCGGAATATACACCAATCTAGACGTAATAAATTAGAATTTATATTTTTTATATTCTTTTAGAAACCCTCCAGCCACCAAATACACCGCACATAAGAATAAATTTAAAACTTAGAACCATTTTAAATTCTACCTAAGTCTACTTATCACATTATACAACTCGCATCTCATATTAAACTTCGTAAGTTGTTCCGCCGCCAAATTTTTGGATAAGAAAAAAGAACATATAAAAAGTTTATGTTTTTCATTTTTGCTCTAGTGAGTACGTATTTTAACATGAACTTCCTATATATGCTACCATAGCGAGATGGCAGCATTATGCATTTATTTTAATAGCATGTACATTATGCCAGAATAACATAAGCATGTAAAACAGAATTAAGGTACCTACCTTTTTACCAATACGAAAGCGGCTATACATTATATGATACGACCCGAATATATTAAGTAGGTACTGGTACATATTATTATTTTAGAAAATGGTAGTAAATATATGAATTTGCTTTTAAATTTTTTATCAAAATGTATATTAATGCGGGTAGATATTTGCTACCTGGTGCTTAAATGTATAACGTAGGTGGAATTTAAATTTGCAATAATAAAGACATAAAATATATTACATGTAAAATAGATTGCTGATAACAAAATAGTTGATGGGTTGCGTTATAATACATTTTTCGACCAGACCGAATTCAGTTTTATGTATCGTCCGTATTTATATGTCACCATTATAATACATTTGGGTATAATGCAATGCACGTCATATGGCTATAGATAATTATGATTCTCTTGAAAAAGTTTCTATTCTCTTTAAACCATTTCACATTCCCTGCAGTATTGTAAGTTTATATATAAATGTAACATGAAAATTTGTTGCAAAAAGGTCTGTTACGTATGTTGTACGTGAACATGAGATATTCTCAAGCGGCACATTAACATAATAAATAATGTGAGAATATAAAAGAAAATTTTCATGTGAAAATTCAGAAATTGCTTGTCTGAGATGTTTTTAAACAATTCATATCATATCCGACCATCAGACCCAATAGAAAATTATATAATAATTTCTGTGTCATATAACGACACCTAATCTTTTTTTTATTGTTTGTAGAGTGGCTATGTATAAGGCTTCTTATACGAGTTGATAATAAAAATCAGTTGTTATCAAATTAAGAAATGTGTTTAGACATTTTTTTTTATGTGATTTCTGCGAATAATACCCAAATTCTCTTCTTCTTTTTTTTTTTGCGGAATAAATTTTGTTTATAATTAACGTAAACCTATTTTATTTGAAAAAGGAGAAAAATTCGAACACAAAACAAGATAATTACAATCACTTCCAATTTAACTGCAATTCATTAGTATCGATTTTCAACAATTTAAATTATCCTCAACAAAATATATATTATCCTGAACAATAAATGATACAATACCTGTAGAAATTCACAGCCAACGCTGTTTAAAAACCTAAAAAACATACAAACATACAACAGAACATTTGTCTATTAAACCAATAACAGCCCAAGCTTGGGTTAACTTGTTGACAGTAGAAACAAAAACCACAAATTAATTTAAACCAATTTGCATAGAATTTATTTAGTAAGCACTATTCATATATCACATAATGAATTTCATTAAAAGAGCTAATTATTTAATTAATGAAATGTTCCGTAGGATTGCGAAAAATTCACATAAAATTAATTTAGTTAAAAAAATAAAATATTTTGATATCATTTCTTTCAATTAGCAAATAGCAATAATTGTTATGTACATTTTTTAATGTATTTTTAGAATATTATTAGTTTTCAAACAAATCGGGAACACATATTAGTTACAAATATCTTCTTTTTAATAGGAAGTTACTGAATAATAGAATCATGTCTGTATAGGTCAAAATCAAAACATGCTTTTAAAATACGTTATATTTAGCTTAACTTTACGAGTGTCCGGCATTAAGTTGCAATTTTCATTCGAAATATCTTAAAATAAACAAAAGTAATATAATGCATTTTCTATCATTAAAATATTTTTGAAATAATTAAGTTGATTTTGTGTGATTTATAGCAAAATATACAAATTAAATACGGTAATACGCGTAATACAATAAAAAAAATCTATGAAAATCCTGTTTCAAAGAAAAATTAATTTTGGTAGAAATTTTTATAAAAATTATTAATGGAATTTTTCTCATTTTAAAAATAATTATTATATTCAACGGTAGTCCATTGTATTAGTTATATAAAGTTTAATAAAAATTCTTAAATTGTCTGCATCCAATTTGTTTAAAAATTTCCAAAATATTTACTCGAAATTGTTGTTTAACGTAATTGTTGAAATGAATTTCTGCAATGGATTATAAAATATATACATATATGTATTTAATTTATCTCTTTTTTCCATTATATAAATAAAATGAATTGACTTCTTAATAAAAAACGTCAAATGATTTTTTATTTTTTAAAATTTTTAATTAAATGTACATTCTATTATAAATGAAAAATGATGATTATGTACTGTACCTATATTGCTTTCATTCCGAATGCCTAAAATATTTTCATTATAATTTATTGTTGTAATATTAAGTTTTTATGGTAAAGTCGGGCTGAGGCAAACACTTACTATAGATTTTTTGTGATACTTACATATCCCATATGCTGTATTAAAAATAACTTAAAGATCGTTAAAAAAAACTGAATTTTAAAGCATAAAGTATGTAGAAAAGAAATAGGCATGGAAAACTATGCTCCGATATAAGATGAAATTCCATTTGTCAAAATTTCCATCATAAAGTTGATAAAATTAAAAAAAAAAAGGACATTAATCAAAATGCAGTAGAATTTGATTAAATGTTCTATCAAAACTTATAAAATTCAACAAATATTTGTGAAAATTAAAAATACAAATTAACTTTTTTTTTTTTTATTTTTGTCACGTTTTATGATTATTATAAAAAATTATGAAATTTTTCGTTTCTTTTTACATAAACTTTTTCATATACATTTTATTATTATAATTATTATTGTTTTTTTCTTTTTTTTATAATTAATTTAGATTATTTTCGTCAGATTTTTCTTTTTTTTATTAAATTGTACAATATTAAATATCTATTTTTTTTATTAATAATAACTGGTTATATTTGTGAAAGGTTTTTTTTTGGATGTTTTTTTTTTTTAATTTTTACTTTATAATTTTTTTTATTATAATACATATTATGTTCATTACAATATAGAGAAAAGCTAAGGCCACATATTTTTTTTTTAAGTAATTCTATTTACACATCAGGGAAAAAGTTGTTTTGACATAGATTTTTCGACAAAAATTATTACATTGAATCTAAAAGAGTTTGTCTAATTTTCAAATGTGATAGCTTTGCGCTCTGTTAATTTTATCTAAATTGTTTTTTTCAACATAATACATTTTGCAAATTTGTTTTTTTACAGAAATAAATTATAATTTACTTCTATAAACAGATTAATTAATTAATTGCTTTAACGATTGTGCAGAGAATTTTCCATTTCTAAGCTTAAATTTAGAATTAATTAAATTGTGTGAAATAATATTAGGCAATTATCTTGATATTCAAGTTTGAATCTATTGATGTTAATATATATAAAAAACGTTTATTCAAATGCCAAAAAAAATAAAATATTAAATCTAAATGCTTTAAATTTGAATAATAATAGGGTTGCAAAAGAGTATTTATTTTTTACATTATTCGGAATAAAACATTTGTAACTTTATAGAGATTATTATTTTAAACCTTCCTTAAAAAAAAAATAAGAAATTAAGCTTAATATTTTAAACATTATATATAGTTAAAAAGAATTTACTGGGCTTGTTGTAGGCCAAAATAGAGAATTACTTGTTCAACAAACAAAAAGCACACTATTAAAATGAAAAAAATTATATGTATAATATTTCTGCAAAATGAATAAAGCATTAAGAACTGGATCAACATTATCCATTATAAAAGAAAAAAAAAATTATCGCTTTCATTCACTATATAATACATATATTCATAAATGCAGTCTTATTTGCTTTTTAGTTTTTATACACGCTAAATTTTTTTGTATTTTTTGAGGAGAAAAAATAATACAATTTTTTTCTTTCATAATTTACGAGATTAATTAGCGATTTTATTCAAACAAAAATATATGATTTTTTAATTAATTATTTACACTCTAAAAGTCTTATGAAAAATATAAAAAAAAAAAAAATTAAAATAAAATTGTGACGAATTTGTGCACTTTCAAAAAAATATTTCAATTAATTTTGGAAAAAAAAAAGAAAGCATCGTTTATACGTTTCATTTATTATCAAAATTTTCTTTTAGCCATTTCCAATGATAATAATTGCTGTTACTGTTGTTGTTTTTGTTGTTTGTTTGCATCATTCGAATAAATAGTTAAATGTACGATTGGAGATGGTATAGATGGAGGTCAATCATCCCATAAACATTGTTGTTTTTGTCTCACGTAATATGAGAATTGATTACATTTTCTGCACGTTTTAATACCGCATCGGTAGCTTGCATTGTTAACCATTCCGTTACCATTATTTTCTGGTTTACCCTTGCAAAATTTCAATCCGCATGGATACCAACCAATGCACATTTCCAATGTACATAAACATGGTGCCCAAAGACCAGATACATCATTGCAACGTGATGGTGATGTTGGTGGAAATGAATGTGTTGCTGATTCTAAGCTTGATATTGATGAACCTATAATTATAATATAGATATTTTGTACGTTTTTAGTCATTGTGTGTCGTGCAATTTAGCTGTTTGAATTTGAAGTATATAAATATTTGTTGTTCGATGGTAGGTACATAATTTGATGATATTTGTAAGTTGGGTTTGTGAAAATTATATTGATTGAAATTGACAATATAGACGATATAATAGCAGAGATATAAAAAAAAATTGATGAAATTGGAATCGTCGCACAATGAAGGGTTAATAAAAGCCATTTGAAGAAACAAATGATTAAGAGAATTTTATATTCTAAGCAATTGCGATCATATAAATATATTTTTCTGATAATAAACTATTGAAAATTAATGACAATAGAATTTACTGTACGCTTATTTTTGAGTTATATTACAGTAATAAAAAATTTTCGCTTTAATATTTAATCAACGTATGAACTAAATGAGTATTTTATATACAATTATAGTTATTATTATAAAAGTTCAATACAATCAATTTCAGGTTGAAATGCTCATCATTATACAAAGACGTGACAAGATAAAGTTTACCTGCTATACCTTCATTCATTATTAATATTGTTATGTTTATTTTGTTTAGAACATTAGGTAGCATTGTTTAGCTTATTATATTATAAATAATTTATTAAGGATGTCTGTATAGCTGACCTCTTCTGATTAATATTATTTGGTTTGTATTCCTTTGATTAAATCTAATCAATACAAAACTTATAATTTTCTTAATAATATTTTATCCCATAAAATATTTATTCCCTAACCGTAATTTTATATAAGAAGAGTAGAGAAATATATAAGATCGATGGCCACATAAAGTTTTCGTGATGGTAAAGTGGTCACTTTTAGACTTTATATACATATTAGGGTTATTTCACAAAACAAAATGTTTTTGTTTCACCACAATAGTTTCTTTCAACAGAAAATTATTACGCAAGTGCTTTAAATTTCTTTTGTTCTAAGAAAAGCTTAAAGAAGTATATTATATTTTAATATAAATTTATGTAGAAAATGCGCGCGTGAAGTAAAAAAGATTACAATTTACAATTACCGCAACAAGCAAAGAATATAAAAATGAAATAAAAAACTGAAAAACTTCAAAATTGTTTATTTACATGCAACACGTACACTTAATATACGCTAACATTATATTGCCTTTTGGTAAACAAACAAAAGAATACATTAAATATGTAAAATGCGTCTGTTGAATATTTATTTTTACATGAGTGGTCTGGTTAAAGGACAACACGCTAAACGATATACATTTTAATATCTTGATCACGCGACTGGGATTAAGCTAAAAGTCACATACATGACCAAATTTTCAATATACATACATGCAATTTTAAAACACCCAGCACGTTATAACATTTTTACATACAAATAAAAACAATAGAAAAAAAAATTACCTGGCAATTCAGCCCATGCTTTTATATCAGCATCCCTTATATACGTTGAATCAGACGCTTCAGAACATAAAGATGATATATGACGACTAATAGGCGCTGACCTACCTAAATCTACCCAACCTGTCATCGTGTAATTCTCTCGGCCACGATCTTCTTCTGGTTGTCGTATCGTACTTGGATTTTTCTGAAAACGTATAAATTAGACAAAATATTATTGAGATAATAAAAATTCATTTGATATATAAACTATCGTCACTTTTTTCTTTTTTACTTCTAATTTCTATATATTCAAACTATAAAATGCATTAATCGTAAAAATATTTTCTAAACGAGCAAAATTGGTGAATATATTTTTTACATAAATAACATGAATATTATTTATGCACGAATAAATGAAAATCCAAAGATTTTATGTAAAACAATATGATAATTGACATATTTTGCTCTGGACAGATCAAAATTGCAAGCGGCTGTATGAAATACATACGTATACTTAAACATACTATACTATGTATGTAAATATATTTATCCAGATCAAGAGCAAGCAAAATTTGCCAAAACAAAACACTTATGGTTATTTGGATTATTAATTATCAATTTTATAGGTTTTAAACGTTAAAGGTGGCCAAATCTGTGGATAAATATTATTTATCGTTGTATATAATTACCGAATCAGTGAATAAGTGATTTTTTATCAATGGTTTTTCAATAATCCGTGTTTAAAATTACGACCCTAAAACAATGAGTTACCAAAACAGTTATTGTGAACCACTAAAATATATATATTTTAGCCACTAGAATGTAAATAAAACAATATAAAGGTAAAAAGTTTTCTGATATAAATTATATTATATATTTTAGTTATTTATTTGCTTATTTTATTTTAGTTAAATCTCGGTTTAAAGCATTGAAAAAATAGCGTTGTAAAAATGGTTGTAATAAAATACAAGCATCTCATTGGCTAAAATTGCACATTCGCAAAACACGTCGATTTTTACAACCGATTTTTCTAAACCGAGACTAATCCTTTTTTCGATTTTACTAAATTTCCATTAATATATCATACACCTCTATTTTAAATTTTCATATTGAGTTGCTTCTTTATTTCAATATAGAAATGAAGTAAATAAATATTGGCTTAAACTCATTATATTAGTGGCTCATTTTATTGGCACGAAATTATTATTTTAGTGGGTCATTTTATTTGTTTAGTGGATCAATCATATGGAAGCCTAAAACAATCACTGTTTTTTATAAACTTTTGAGTAAACGTAATAATACGAATGTATTGATCTTCAACTGGGAAAAACAAGAAAAATTCATTTGTCTTAAAATTTCGTGGCTTTTTGAATATCTGATCTTAAAATGACTACCCTTAGCTTTCGAGAAACGATTTAAACTTATTCTGTGGATATTAGAAATTGAAACAACAATTCATCATCCAAACAGTTTACAAAATAACAATATATCTTCAAAATACTAGGCTAGAAGAAATACATTTTACAAAATCATAGACTATGTGCTATGTGAATATTTATAACTTATAAGTCTCTACGAGACTGACTACATAATTTCTTGCTGTATTAATATAGTCAAGTACTTTCTTAGTGCTTCAAAAATAATATGTTGATAATGTTGATAGTATAATACTTTAAAACAACAGTTTTACAAAATATTACACAATTTGGGTAAACAAATGAGAATCGCAAACAATATTAAACAGTTTGGTTTGATATGAGAAGAGAATAAACAAACAAATAAAAGCAAATTGAAAATTCAATATTGTTTCTGTTCAGTACTATCATTTTCATGTATGATTCTGTCGGTTCTAAAACTTTAAGGTATGTAGAATGTCATCTACATTCCAACGTGATAAAAGTGTTGCTTAATACAAATACAAAAAAAAAAACAAAAAAAACTCAATACATTTCTGATATATATTTTTGATATGTGCAAACCGTCAAATTTTTCTAAAATGTTTAGTATGATTTTGGCGTTCAGCCAAAGAATTTGAGTCAGTTTCCTATCAGTTTTTTTTTTAACTTTCGGACCAAATTCCGAGATAATCAATCATGCTTGCTTGTCCCTAGTAGTCACAGATCTATATATAATATATATATTAGGGCGACAATTCGACCTTAGGAAAAAAAGTCACGTCTTTGTTTTTTAAACCCTGTATGGTTTTTG
>JAABKK020045942.1:0-12440 GCA_011634745.2 Catotricha subobsoleta | reverse complement strand
AATAGTTAAAAAATTAAACTTAAGAAAGTTGCAAATGAAAAAATAAATTATAAAATAAAATTTAAAATATTGAAAAAATAATAATTTAGAATATATCAGTTTCAACAGATACTATGTTTTACGAGTGACCGAAACTGTTCTTGATCCTAAAAGGTCAAAGGTCAAAGGTCATGGGCAAAGGTCAATGGTCCATTTTTTTGTTCTTTTTTATTTTTCTCGGAAATTAATGGGTAGATAAGGATAATACTTATACTATGTTTTAGAGTGACCGAAGCTAGTCGCCGAGCGGAGACCGGACCCGTACAACTTACATAAAGTGCATATAAATAAATTGGATATGAATCCAATTATAATAGTCTTTCTTGTTATTAATAATTTAAGCGTTTAATTTATTATTTATATATTTCGATGTTCACGAAGTTTAGGCACATAAACCGTGATAATCTATTATATTTAATTTATTTTGGAAGTCAGGTAAAGTTCCGTTGGATTGGAGTAGCGCAATTATTGCTCCAATTCACAAAAAAGGATATTTATTTGCAGGAATCTTAGAGAAGAGAGTAAGGACAATAATAGAAAATATATTAGATGAAAATCAATGTGGATTAAACTCATCCAGTACTCTATTTCTCTTACGCCCCGTTAGGAAAGTACAGTATAATATGTAAACCTTTATCACTTTAAGTAGTGATGGAACGGACCGTCTTTTTGAGAGTCCGGCCGAACCAAACTCTACCGAACCGAACCTTTAAAAAATTAAAAAAAAACAAATTTCTCTGAAATTCAATTGTAGCACAGCAATAGTTCAGCTTTCAACAAATATTGCAAGCAAAGATATTGTAAACAATTGCAAATCAAAAACACGTCTTCAAATCCTCGAGATGCATCATTTCCACTGAAAATTTCAGATTTTTATTCTGCTTTATATCTTCAACATTACTTAAATTGTTCGGTTTGAAATGTCCGGTTGGATTTTAGTAAGTTTGGTTGGACCGGACTCCACCGAACCGGACCTGAAAGTAAAAATGACCGGACCGAACAGTTCGGGGTGCAGGATGTCTGTCCCATCACTACTTTTAAGCACTTTTGTTCAACAATTTGCATCATAACTTTTTAAGGAGGCATTTTAGGGGGTATGATATTCTATTCTGCGCACAGGATCTCACGCATCCTTCTTATTACCTATTTCTACTGATGTCTCATGAAAGACGAGATGCGAGACATGCTCTGCCGAAGACGAAAAAATTTCTCAATTGACCTATATAATGGATGATTTTATTGACAGACGCTTCGTTTAGAAGTAAATTGCTTTTTCCTTTACTAATAAACTAATATCAAAAATTTCACATAAATTTAAATATGTTACTAATAATAATGTCAGTTGCTGAATTTTTTTTATTATTGTATCTCACAAAATGTAATAGATTAAACAAAATACTTAAATGAATAAATTGAATTGAATTGAGAAGTAAATTGCTTTGGGGCATATTGACCCAAAGAGACTTGTCCGTAACTTTTACTGAGGAACGGATAAGGGTTAATAATTTTTCAAAAAAAGAAACAAATATTTTGGTTCTGAGAAAGGCTTTATGACTTACGTTATTATTATGAAATATTTATTATGCATTTTATTGAATTTCATGGTGTTTGTTGTTGTTGTGGTTGTTGTTAAAATTGTTAAAAATTGTTAAAAATTGTTTGCTTTGTTAATATTTTATGCCTGTTTAACCATACCTTACCTGTAAAACTATATCGTCAATTATAAGTTAATTTTTTTTATATTACAAACAGTATACGCAATAAATACTTTTTGTTGTTAATCTTTTTTTTTTTAATAACATCATGATTCATGCATGATCTTCATAGCGTGGTTTATACGTTCTATTTCCATATTACAAGCAAAGTTAAAATAAACATAAAAAAGGAGAAAAAGAAATGTTAAACATATTTTTAACATGCACCGATGAGATGTAAGTATATAATTGCTGGGTATGTACGCAAACTTATGCAAACTTATACTTATACATACATATATAAGATTATACGTATGATGGTTGTAAATTTAAGATTGTTGATATTAAAGAAAGAAAAAAATATATATATTCTTTAAGCGCCCTGTAATCAAAATCAAGTTGAATCGATTATAAATATATTATTTACTTTAAAAATAAATACGCGTAGTTTCTGCTCAAGTTGTAAGTACCTCTACCTAAAAAAAATTATATGTAGGTACTTTATAATATTATCATTGGGTTTGAATTTAGGCATTCATTCAAAATTTTGTTTGTGATAATTTGGTGAGTAGTGGGTATTTCGTTTATGATTGTACATATAAGCAAATAAAAGCATGGTGGTCCTTATACATACCATTTTTTTTTTAAAAATCATTTTCATAAATATATAAAAAAAAATTATTAACTAACAAAACATGGCAAACATGGACATGGGAAGCATAAGCAATTAAGTAGGTAGAGGTGTATCTCTCAAGTTTCAAATGCCAATAATTGTAATTTATGCATTGTGAAGAAGGCACAGAATCATTTTTAAAAAATAATTTTGCAAGATGCATTGATAATAGTTGAAAGTACAAATTAAACATTCGTTGAATTCAAACTGATATTATGAATAAGATTCGTTCCATATTTTTTTTAAGTATGTTATTTATTTGCTTAAATCATAACAAAATGTGTTCAATTTATAGGATGCCATTCATATTTAACCAGAGCTGGCATATTTGAAAAAAAAAAATGACTATTTCTAACATATTTTTTGTCTTTTTGTCAAAAATAAATTAAAATTTTATTTTACTTCCTTATATTTAGTTCTTCAGAAAACATACATACTCGTAAATATTAAATATTATTACATTACAAATTTTATTCAGGAGGTAAATGACAAGTTCTGTATTTAACGCATATTTTATGAATCTTTATGAAAATGACAAAGAAAATATGGAATGCTGGGGCGCTTTCGAAAACATTACAGTTGTTAACACATTGTTAAACAGTGTCAAAAAATGTATACAAAATGTATATATGTAGAAATTTTTAACAATTGTTACAAATTGCTTATTTTAGGAAAGCACACTCCTGTACACAAAATAAGGTAAATAAATATTTTTAAAAAAAATAGAAGTTTACGCAAATATTCAATATTTTATGTATATCATTTTATTAATGAAATTTATAAAATATAAGATAATTGTGCTAATACTCGTGATCAGTTATGTTTCGTGCATTTCAGTTAGTTTTTAAAATATATATTTACTGATTACATCGTTTAATTTAACATTTTTCTGTTATCAGTCTCAGTTAGCGTAAATAATAAGTTTCTATTAATCGGTTTCATAATTTTTGTCTCCTTTCTTTTTTTTTTTATTAAACAACTTTTTAATGCACGAATTTCAACAAACAAACTTAATTCAGTCATTTTAAATTAATTTAATAAAAATAAAATATAACCAATATATAATTTTATACGGCTTAAAATAAAACTGATTACAATTTTATCCAAACAAAGATTTGTATATTTAAAAATTAATTTATGAAAGTACCATCAAATACATAAGTGATCGTACCACAAAAACTAGCACCTTCCACTTATTTACAATTAAAAAAAAAAAAAATTGATATAATTTTCGTTTTCTCTTAAAACATGCATATTATAAATGAAATATAGAAATATTAACATAGATATTAATTGCAAGCATTACGATCAACTTCACCAAAATTTCCATGATAAGTAATTAAATCAATTCCACATGATTTCAAAAATGGTAAAGTTTCGTTAAGCCATTTACATTCCCATTTATTTCTAGATATAATAATTTTATTCAATTTAGGTAACTGACTTTTAACACCATCAAAAACAATTTGTTCAAATTTATTATCTGCCAGATTTATTGTTTCCAGTTGATTAAAAATGGCCAAATGATTTAAAATATTTGAATTTGTGAGTCCATTTTTGCTAATGTCTAAATATTTTAAATCAGTTTTGGATGAATTCATTAGTGTATGTGTATCGAGTTGCTTAAATTGAAAGCCACTATTGTGTAGTTCTAAATCATTTAGTACCGGTAAACTAACCAAATTATTTAAATCGAAATCTGTAATTTGATTGTTATTAAATGCAATTGATTGTAACATTTGTAGTTTATTAATCGAACGACCGATACTATTAAGTTGATTGCTACTAAAATCAATACCAACTAAATTCGGTGCCGTCAGCAATATTGTGTCCGACAATTGCTTTAATTTATTATAACCAAGATACAATATTTCTAATTGCAATAAATTAAAGGCACCTTCTTCAATGGTATCAATATCATTATAATCCAAATCAATTAGATTCAAATTAATAGCACCCGAAAATGTAAACTTTCTTAAAGTTTTTAATCTATTTCGTTTTAATGTAAGTGTTTCTAAATTTTCTAAATCATTGAATGCATAATTTTCTATGTCAGCAATATAATTTGCAGATAAATCAATGTCTTCCATATTTTTGGCATTAGCAAAAACTGAGGATGTTATAATTTCTAATTTATTATTTGGCATTTTCAATTCTTTTAAATGGATTGCATTTTGAAAATTATTTTTTCCAACTGATTTTATATTGGCAGACAGGTAAACTAATTCCAATTGTGGAAATATTATAAAGATATTTGTCGGTATGAATTTTATATTTAATTCCGTGTTAGACATATTGAAAAATGTTATATTATTTTCGAATCCATTTGATCCATTTAAAATATACAATTTGCTGGTAGCATTATCGTAATAATCATCCGGTAGGCTTACCACATCGCTTACTGTACATCCATTCAAATCTAGATCGTCACAATAAACATTTAGTGATTGAACCAGCATTAAAGGTAAAAGATTTGAAGCAAAAACAATTGCCGCATATCTAAAAAGAAATCATTATTAGTTTTAATATTCTTTAAATTTAAATATTTTGTTTTATTCAATAACTATTAAATTAAAATAGGTATTTACAATTGAAATTTTATTGAGAACATTTTACTATTTTAAATTTCGTGTTCATTAAAACAATCATCTATGAACTGCACTCAATGAACTCCACAATAAAACTAACATTTAAAAAGAAATTGATAATAAAATGAAATTTTCGTCCATTTCTCTATATTTAGAGAGGTTAAAGACTTTTTGTGTATATGTGCATCTGCACATATGGTTTCGATGATGAGCATATAATTTTTTTTATTATTATTTGATAATATAATAAGTAAAATTATGCTCTGTGAAGAATTTTTATGATGGCTTTAGATAATATTTAAAATGAAAGCAATATAATCTTTTATTGGATCCGCATTGATTGACAAATTAGAGTAAATAGTTTCTGATAGGCCCGTTAAAATCTTGAATCTATTTATCTATCTATAATACCTACATAATATTCATAAAATTATAATTTGACATTATTTTCGAACAGTTAAATATATTGAGTTAATCGTTTAAACATTGCTTTCAACATTCTCTATAAATTTTTGTTTAGTGACGAATAAAAATAATTATAGTTTAAATTTCATTTGCGCACTTAATACAAAACTATCAATTCGAACAATAACAATAATAGTTTCTTAGTCATTTTACATCTGCGATTCCAAGTAAATTAATATTGTTATAGCTTTTCACCAAACAAAAGTAATAAAGTGCGGTGTCTTCTGAATATATAATCTGCAATACAATCAATTCAATTATATCTGCATACACTTATACTATACACACTATATTAAAACATAACAAACTTAACCTAGACGAAGAATGAGATGAGATAATGATGGAGCCGTCCGTCAATGACTTGTTTATTATTATGTAGACTAAATATTGTCAATAAAAATTTTGAAACTATAGAGAAAAATATACATTACACACACACATCCACACAAAAAATGTATTATGTTATATACGTATAATAAATACCTGTTCTGTTTCAATGTTCATCCTCTAATATAATTTATGTGTATTTTCATTTATGTTGTTGATGCAGGGGAATAGACATGAGATATATTTAAAAGCTAAAATATGTTTCTTTTATCTGTCCTAAAATTGAATTATCTTTATTTGTAAATTATAAACAATATAAAAGCAAAGAACAACAAAGTTATTTTCATTCAATATTTTATGGTGGTCGTCCACCGCAATGCGACATGAGTCTATCGCCTCTCTCGGACTAAATAGATAAAAATTACATACTGACAATAAATGTAGACAGAGGACTTTAAAATGGAATATAAAATCACACCTTCATTCACTTTTTTCGATAGCTGAGACCTGAGAGTCTTGTGAACAAACATTTTCGAATTATGTTTGCAAATAATCTATTAACGTAAATTATTTATGTGGCAATGCTAAGATGTGTGGAAGGGCGATTTGCTGAAAACAATTAGATTAATTATTACATTTCGGCAGATATTTGAAAATCGTCATTAACCTCGCTAAGCTAATTTAGAAAAAATAATATATGCTGAAATTTTCAGCATCGAACTTTATTTATAATTTTATTTGTTCCGATCAATAATCAAAAATCAATAATAAATCAATCAATTCTGATAAAGCCATTCTTAATATTCATCATATTCAATAAATATATAAACTAAAAGTATACAATAATATGCATGTTCACGGTAATTAAAAAGCATTTTACAATCAAAAATGACGGATGCGTAATATGTGGCATAAAATACTTAACAATATTAAATTAGCGTAAACACCTGTTAACTTGCATCGGCAGTTTCACACAGAGCCGCCGAGTTTTCATCAAACCATTGGGTGCAAAAAAGAGAAAAAAAAGTTCATCAAAAATCGCGAGAGCAAAAAAACGGTCTGCAGTATTCAACTACCATCGCCGATTTGCAAAACTGCCTTTAAAATAAAGTTGAGAGCACAAAAAAACGGTCTTCAGTCTTCAAATACCGCGGGAAAAACCGCGCTGTATGCAAATCGTATTTTGGAAAAGTGAAAAAAGATAGAATTTTCGGCAAAATCGACGACTCTACTACAATATTTTTTTTTTTGAAAATCCATCGGGTATACAAAAAAAAATTAAAGGAAATAAATTTAAAAAAAAAGACCAAGAATATTATATTAATATCTCTCTTAAGTATATTTCTGGTGCATTATTAGCTAGCCATGTGATACATCTAATTGTTTGATAATGATATTTGGTTTATTTATAGTAGCATTAAAATTATATTTAAATGCTATCACAATCCACGAAACGGATACTCTATGTTATGCGATCTGTCTAGTCTAAAAAAAAAAAAATAATAAGAAAACTCTACTTATCTTCAGTGGTGTTGGTGTGTGGCGTGTTGGTACATTTGAACACATAATATTTGTATATATATTATTTATATGCCTGATAAAGATATGAGAAAAGTATTATGAAGATGGAGACAATAGTGTCTATATATTGTGTTGTCTACTTAAGATTTGATATTTATATAAAGCATATAACATAAAGGAAAATAAAGTGTAGAATAAATATCAGCTTAAAACTTTTATAGAATTAAAGTAAAGAATTGATAACATGAAAATATTTGGGATCTAGAAATAATTATATGATACTGATGGCGAAACCGCCAAAGAGAAAGGAATACAAAATAAATAAAATATATATATAAATAAAGAATGAAATATTAGCTGGCAGGTAGATTTTCTAAATTCATTCAATGCCAAAAATAGAATAAATATACACGCACATAAATGCATTCTTAATGAAAATCAAATTAAAGCAAATAACATAATTATACTCGAGCAAAATACATTTAACATATTTTAACATAAAATTAACAAAAAAAAACAAAATTACTTTTTTTTACAATTTTTTCAAGAGATTTTGAATTATTCATTGTCTGGAATTTTGAATTGCGGCGCTGCACTGAACAATAAGTTTCGTTGCATATTATAAACTGCGTAAATGGGCGAATCATGGGTTAATATAATTTATTTATTTATTTTTTATTTTTTCAAGTAAGTATACGATTATCAAGATACTTATAAGAAAAAAACAAAAATAATTGCAATATATATTGAAAAAAAAAAAAATTCTAATAGAATTGAAATTTCAATTTTGAGCAATGAAGCGTTTATTTTTGCCATGACTGTATTTATTTAAAGTGCTTCGTCTACCTCATGCCGATTAATAATATTCTTATTTATTTGCATTTTCTTTTACTTTTTATTTTTTTGTGATATGTTGATTAAGTCAAATGAGTAAACATGCTGAGGCTCAGACTAATTAGCAATAACTAACTGTAGACTTGACTTGAGCAAATAAAAATTAAATAACGATTTTTTTTTCTTTTATTGCCGCGTTCTTGTTTGTCTACTTTATGTTTTATAGTGATTATAACAAAGCTATAAAGCCATTGCAATTATAATGAGAATGGTATGCGCGCAATGCATAAATAATAATAAAAATGCAGCTGCTTTATGTTTAATGTTTACATTATATGAATAACATGAAAAAAAAAAAAAAAAAAAAACATCCACGTTAAGCTAGCGTATCATTTGCCGTATCTTATTAGTTATAATTTGGTTAGCTAATATAATAGTTTTTTTTATTTATATTTTTTTTTTATTTTTTTAAATACTTACTTAGTAAGTAAGTATTAACTAATTTGTAATCATAATTATTAAACTTCGTTTTAAATCGCGTGCTTAAACTCTAGTCAGATTATATATTAATTTAATATGTATATTATAAAAGATATTTTGTCTAGCACCCACATATAAACAGCAATCTGTTTAATATGAGTATTGAATTAAACACAAAAATAATTAATTATAATTTGGCGCCGCAGTTGTAGTGAACAGAACTGATGATTTTTTAAATGTTAATATTTGCGAATCGATGAAAATTTATATGTTTATTACTGAAATATTCTTGAAATAAAGTCACATATTATAACTACTCATAAAAAAGCTTCAAGTACGTTGAGTTTTTTTATTCTATGATGCTTTTAGTAAAAAATTATACTTTTATAATTTATACAACGGGCATTATACCTTATGTACTCAACTATTTCACACATTTTACTTATCACAAAGCATACAAAAATAAACAACATAATAAGTTTTTACAAGTATATATATTACGTCATCAATTTTTAGTTAAATTAGACCCCTCTTCCCCCCTCGTCATCAACCGTAATCATTCAGCGCCCTCCCCACCTCTGCCTCCGCGTGATTACGTAATCACTGAAAATTTCTTTTCGAAATTGAGAAATCGATTATCTTGGCTTAATTCTTTTTAAAGAAGATTCAAATTAATATCAAAATAAATGAAGATACTTTATTCGATAGCTTTTGAGAATATGCAATATATAAAATATAAATTAAATAATACAGACGTTGAAATAAATTAAGATTAAGAGAATGATAAGCTCTGCGCACTTTAGATGTTTAATAAATGCTTTATCCCACTCGCTCTCATGCATTTCATTCTCTTAATTTTTTACATCGTCTCCGTCTGTATATAATTTTTGCCTCCAAACATTTTCGTATAAATTGCGGTTGCGCTTTAGTGAGAATTTTAGGTATCACGTTAACTTGGATTATCATTATCCTTTTCTATTCGGAAGTGGGCATTTCATTTTTTTTTTTTTACAAAGATTATGTAATCATCCTCGGAACCCCCTCCCCTACATAATCATTCGTAATCAAACTCGATACAGCCCCCCCCCTCCTACAACTTGATGTAATATATGTACAGCCCCGTATTTAAAATACAGTATACAGGGTGTCCCAGAATAAGTAGCTTAAACTTATGGGGCGTGTTTCTGGGGTCATTCAAAGTCAAAAATATAAAATAATTTTCAGAGTTACAGCCATTTGAAGTCAGATTCGGACATATTTTGAAATGCTCACAACTTCTACAAATCGAAACCAATGTTGGAAAAGTTTTTAAATAAGTAATCTAATATATTAAATAAGCTTTTTGTGTAAAGTGCATATTTTTCGAGTGATAATTGAATTAAAAATGCATTGCATTATCGAGCACTGTTGTTGCTTCATGTGCCCAACAAAATTGAAAATAACTCTAGACGTATGGTTTTTCGACAAAAAAAATATTTAATATTTTATTTAACTTATTTAATAACCTTTCTACCGAGCCTACAAACGTTAAGTTTAGTTAATATTTGTAGAAGTTGTGAGCATTTCAAAATGTGTCCTAATCTGACTTAAAATGGCTGTAACTCCGAAAATACTCCGAATTCGGATTTTTTTTTATATTTTCGGCTTAGAATGACCCCAGGAATACGCCCCATAAGTTTGGGCTATTCATTCTGAGACACCCTGTATATAATTACTATACAAAAAGAAATAATTTTTGAATTGTATTCAAATACGACATTCATGAATTTTGATATAAAATTAATTTTACTGGAGAATAGTTCATGACATTAAATTTTATAAATATTCCAACTAACAATTTACTCAGGGCACATAAATCTACCAAAAATTATTAAATTCTTATACAAATGGCAAAATAAAAAACGGCATATAATTTTTATTGCAATTACATATTTTCATTCGTAAATTTACATTTCTTCAGGCTAATCAAGAAAATATGTATAAAGATTAGTCTACCTTAACGTACTTTATGTAGATATATGTAACTACTTATTACAAAAATTGAAAATTCAAATTACCTGAGTAAATTACAGATATTTATGTATTAAACAAACAAAATATTTGATTACTTCTTTTTTTTTTTCAAAAACCCACATCATGCTTTTTATTCCTTTTACTTTTTATTATTATCATTACTTTTTTTCTTCTTTTTTTTTTTGTGGCTTGTCGAAACAGGTCTAAACAAGATGATGATAGAAATGGTTCGCTGGATCCACCACAAAAAAAGAATACCGACAACCATATAGAATTTTAACCAGCGGGATACACTTTTTTTCTTTCTGTTATGTTTTCTTTTTCTTTGTTTGTTTGTTTGTTTCTTTTTTTTTTTAAGAGAAGCTTTCATTGTTTATATATCATAAATATGATGAAATTAAAGTTATGAAATTATGGATGGTTCACATAAAAGCTATCGATTAACTTATCGAGACTTTTGAAAATTAAAATATGTATGAATGTACCTTGGTATTAGAAACTGTAACGCCGTTTCTTGCCGTTAATAGGTTTATATGAACATCTCCTCTTTGCTCACTAAAGCCAAATTATTTATTTTAAATTGTTTCATAGCATAAAATTTCATCAGGTTAGCATATAAGAAATATTCAACATTATAAACGCTCTTACATATAAAAAAAACATTAAGAATTATTTTTTCACTATATATTCCTTTAGGGTATGTATTGTGGATTTTAGTTAAGTATTAAACAATGTGTGGCCATCATAAAAAATATAATTTGAAATACTTGCCAAACAATCTAAAAAATAAATGCATAAAGTATATAACTCTCTCGATCATCTTCTAAATTTAAAATACATAATTAAATACATACAGTGGTCTCAAAAAGAAAAAAATTCGAGAATCGACAAAACCGATAATCGGAATTATCTCTTTGTTTTTATACTTTCGTTTTGGAATATTTTTTAGATGAATGTAATAATAATACACGCATCATCTCCATTTTCGTATAAAATACAGTCTTTAATATAATACCGGCCATATATTAAAACCACGGATTATTTTCTGATGAAGCAAAATAAAAAAAGAAGTATAATTGGTCACGAAATTAATTTCCAATGAATCATCAAAAAATTAAGAATTTCATTTTAATTAATACATTTTTTTTTCTTCTTCTTTTCTTTAAAACAGCTTTCTTGTTTGTCTATTAATGTAGCTACACAACGATTATAAGATAGGTTAGGATGATAAATGTATTGATTAATTTTGCATCGGGGCTACTATAGAATATGATATTAGAGATAATTTATGTGTTATCTATTTATTACAATTTTCCGATTGAATTACTACAATATTGATAAATGTATTCCCATTTAAGATTTTTACCAAATTGTTATTATTACAATCTTTCTAATCTATGTTGGAAGAAGGTAAGGCACAGAGGTGCATTTAAATATGTGTTTTTGATAGTTGGACTACATAATTTTTTAAATGGATCTAATTCACCACGTTTATTTGGCCCGCACCACATCCATCTAGCTGCACTACAATCGTAAATTTGGTGTTTATAATATGATAAATGTGGTGCAGCTACTATGTACACGTGTAGTCCGGGCCAGATTCTTGCATTATAACAACGTAGTGATTACCTAATCTTTTAATGTATTATACATCACTTTTTTCAAATATATCGAAACGGAATTACAAACTTTTCACTCTTTTAAAAATTGCATCCCAAGCAACAAATTAGGTCGAGATTACGTAAATTCGACGTAAATTAGGTTGTGTACCCTATTTTCATTAGATCGAGATTACCTAATATTTAC
>JAABKK020045931.1:0-12440 GCA_011634745.2 Catotricha subobsoleta | reverse complement strand
GCGCACTCGAAATTAGAGTAATCATGAAAAAGTGTGAATGTAATCATGCATCATGCTCACTCGAAAATGCCTATAATATAAGTATATTTACTCGTAGAAGCTAAAAATGTACATACAATATATTTAAAATATAGATTTAGGAACTAAAAAAACCCAAACGTTCACGTTATCGAGATTTCAAATTGTTTATATAATTAGGGCGCCGTAGTGCCAATATCGTCAATACAACTCTTCATCTGCATTATTTTTTGTTGCAATTCGGTATTCATATTCATATTTTATTTTTATGTTCAAGTTCCTGTAATGTCAGTTATTCATATATTATTTTATTAAAAATGTGAGCTCGCACGTCACACATAAATAAATAATATATATATTAGGGTGGATCGATCTTCTAAACCTATCCTTGACATCGATTTTATCGAATTACGAATTATGGTGTAAATTATTTTTTTTTAAAAAAATACGTACCTCCCCGTAAAAATCGATGAAGTTTGAAATATTAGGAAAACCGACTTTTTAGGGAATTTTTTGTTTTACGTTATTTTTTGGCAAAAATAATTTTTCCTACGTGGTCAGATCTAGAAAATTTTAAAAAAAAAATCTCCATAAAAAGTCGGTTCCCCTAATATTTCAAACTTCAACCATTTTTACGGGGGGTACGTATTTCTTTTATTTTTTTTTATTTTCAGCGTAATTCATAATTTCGTGTCCTCTTTCCAAAAATCGATGTCAAGGATGGGGTTAGGAGGTGGTCCATACAAATCGATCCACCTTAATATACATATATATATATGCATAATAGTAATGTTGTTTCAGACCCAATTTTTTGGTATTTATTTGGTAACTCATCATGAAATAACGTTTTAAAATCTTAATTTCTTGCTAGTATGATAAAATGGATATCTACATTTAAATACAAAAAAGAACTGAGCACAACAAATTTAATTATAAATATGTAAATAAAAATAATTAATAAATTTAATTTAATTAAGTACGTGTTGTACAACTAAAATGATAGTTTTTTTTATTTATAACTTCAACCATTGTTTGAAAAGGAAAATAAAAATGAAAAGAAAAGTATGTAGTATGAAAATAACTTACCGTTATCCGATTGAAATGATTTAGCACTAACTCGAACAACAAAACTACCAACTGGAAGATTCTCTGCAATATTAATATGATAAACCGATTCAATGAACCTTGGTGGATTGGTCGTTGATCCTTGAATTACAATTTGCAATGAAATTTGTGTGTCGTGTGACACTGGAACACCATGATCACTGGCACTAATTATTAAAGAATATTTTCCTCCACTTAACATATTATTAGAATAGAAATGATTTGCTTCATTTGTGCCATTTTCAATTAGTGGTTTTGCAAGTTCAATATAGCCATTATCTGCATTAATATTGAAACGTCCTTCTTCATTACCACTTGCAATACTATAAGTAATACGTCCATTATCACCAGAATCTTTATCGACAGCTACAATATGAGTTACTAACTGACCAACGTTAGTTAATTCACTTAATAATAAAATCGAATCTGCAGCACTAGGTGAAACAAATATAGGTGCATTATCATTTGCGTCGGTTACAAGTAAGCGTGCTGTTACAGATGTACTTAAACGTTCCGATACATTTTGTGACTGGTCGGTGGCTTGTACAACTAACAAATATTCATTTAGTTCTTCAAAGTCTAGAGGAACTAATTGCGATAATGTGCCAGTAAGTGGATCAACAGCAAAGGTACTTTTATCTATTGGCATTTGTTTTAATAATTTGTAATGTATTTCGCCATTCAGCCCTGCATCATTATCTGATGCCGTGAAATTATATAAGCCGGAACCAACTAATGAATTTTCAGTGACATTAATTACAATTGGATCAATATCCCATCGCGGAGCATTATCATTAACATCAGTTATTTCAACTTTAACAGTTACCGCAGAGCTTTGAGGATTATTTGTTGCAGATGTATCTAAAGCTCGTATTTCCAAACGATATTCACTTTGTTCCTCACGATCTAATTGTCTAGCTACAACCAATGAACCTGTATTTCGATCAATATCAAAAGCACCATCAATCACATCAGATATCAAAGAATTTAGAATATATGTAACGTGTAATCCTCTATTGCTTGCAATTAAGTTATCCGTATCGGATCTGTCAGTACCACTTACAGAGCCAACTATATAACCAATTGGAACATCCTCTCGAACCTGTTTAAAAAAATTGTAAAATAAAAAGTTAAAAAAGAAATATTGAAATATACATTCAGCACAAATACGGAATGGAATAAAATACTTTAATAGCAATTTATTATTTCATAAAAAATGATATAGCCGTGTTGACATAATATGTAAATTAGCATTCGAAAACACTCTAGTATTTATATTTTTGTAGCATAAATAGATAATGATTAACTTTTGTTTACTTACTTTGTATACTAAACTCGAACTTGTAAATGTTGGTCGATTATCATTCAAATCCAATATTTCAACACGAAGTAGCCGTACAGTTTGTTTTGGTGGTTTTCCACCGTCTGTAGCAGCAATTGCTAAACGATAAATACTACGTTCTTCATGATCCAGTGAAACACGCGTCTTTATCATTCCATTAACAGGATCAATGGAAAACAATCCATAACCGTCTGAATCTCGTCCTTTCAAAATAGAATATGTAATTGATGAATTGTAACCGTTATCACGATCAATAGCTCGAATTCGTACAACATCAGTTCCAGATGGCTGTTCTTCACGAACACTAACAACATCCTCTTGTGGATCTACAATATCTGGTGCATTATCATTAACATCGGTTACGATAATACGTACCGATACTCTTACACTACGATATGGTGTACCCTGATCACGTGCTTCCGCAACAAGTTCATATGATGAGCGTAATTCACGATCTAATGGTTCGCGTGTTATTATTTCTCCTGCGAATAAATAATCAATAAAATGTCATTAATATATTGATTTATCAATTTTTATTTTTATTTAATGTTTATTTATGAAAAAAAAAAGTAAAGGATATTTCTACTTTTTATATTAGATCATCTATATTTACTCATTATATATAGTGTGTTTATTTCTAAAATTTAATAAAATATGATGTAGAAAAACTTCATGTAATTTTACATTATTGCATGGCCTCACAATAAATAACATTATAATAATTGACGAGTTAAATCAAATCGCTTATAAACAAAAACACTCAAAACAAAGATAAAAAAAAAAAGTAAGAAACATTAACTATACTTCGTTTATGATAATAATAACAGCTCACAATGGAGTAGAGATACACGTAGCGTAGTAGTTACAGTGGCAGCTTACAATATATAATTGCATTTTATATATACTAAAAAAAGTAATAAGTAAGCGAGTGGTACACGTAAGCATAGATATAAAATTAACTATACGATCACCTTTAGAGAAAAAAGTTTGTTTTATTATTGTTCATATAGTGATTGTAAATGCTCATGTTTTCTTTATTATTTAAGGAAAATAATAAAAGAATCTCTGATTGTAGACTACTGCGTCTAACATGCATACTTAATGTAATATAGTATGCAATGCATATATTCAATGTATGATGGGCGATGATTTGTTTTGCATATGCATAAACTATGAAAAAATAATAAAAAAAAACAGAGGAATGGACTGGTCCCAAATATTTAACAAGTCACGCGATTATTTGTATGTGTTCATATATATAATACATTATACATATTCAAAAATCTATAAAAAGCAATTAGAATCACCAGTGCAATTGATGTCTACCAACCTTTATATCAGTAAGCAAAAATATTTTTATTTTTTTATTAAATTACATTATGGTCAGGTGTTCAATTTATTAACACTACGGAATATGAATGAAATTGGATATATGTAAAAGAATAAATGTGACTAAAAGGTGTTTAGAAATAGCTTATAGTCGTATTTCGAAACTATTACTTCAATTTTGAAAAAAAAGAAATATAGGAATCGTAATTTCTTTTCCTCACTTTATTGTGGCTTTTTCTCATGATTCGATAGACGGATTTTGACGATTAAATCCACCGTTAAACGCATAATGAAATTGTCAAAATATATAAATTTTGATTTTGATGTTTATTTTGTTTTTCAGTTTGAAAAATCCTAAAAACTGTTTTTGATTGCCTTAAAAAAACCGTTTTTATAATTTTACGGCCAGACGGTTCAAAAAAGCCCAAGACCAAAACTTTTATATGTATTTTGATGCCAGTTAGTTCTAACGGTGGATTAATCATCAAAATCCATCGACTCAGTCCTGAGAAACATGAGTACTTTCTATTTCATATATATTTTTTCTTTGTCTATATGAAATTAATATGTATTGGCAAAAAATGAAGTTCGGTACCAATTTAGTTGGTAGCTTGTTTTTCTAAATGATCAAATAAAATGAAACCAAACAGTAATTTGGTAAATTATCTATAAAACGAGTTATTCGATCGATCATATAAAAAATTAAAATTTCTTATATCTTTATAGATTTACAGAATAAACGAATCACGCGATGCGACTTGTATTATTTAAAAAAAAAAAATATGTATAGAAAACAAAAATCTAGTTAAAGATTTAATACTTCGACAACAACAAAAACACTAGTTAAAGATAATAAATTGAAATGATATCTAACTCATCAAGAGAATTGTAATAATATCATACCAGTTTCTTATATAAAAGTCTTTATATTGAAAAATATAAATAGTAAATACATTATTGATGTGTGCATTTTTAATTATTTATCTTTTAATATAGTCCACCAATTATTGATAAGCTAATGTAGCTAATGTGATTTATTTTACATAAGAATATATTAAAAAAAATATATATCATCAAAATTTTGCATAAAATAAAGTAGTTTTTCTCAATATACTTAAACTTTGTAACCTAATAAAATATTCGATCATTATCGGTTTCGGTGTTCCTTTCACAGCAATTATACATATATATTATGAAATAATTATTAAAAATCTATAATCTATAAATGTAGTACAAGTATAAAGTAACATTTATTTATTTATTTTTAAATCATAGATTTGGATTCATTCTTGATTTTTTTTTTTTTTTATCCAGCAGAAAGTATATCTGAACTCTTATATATATATTATAGAGGTACATACTACATATATACACTTTATAATATCAATTCTATGTTAAAATAGTTTAGATGGAAAATAAAGTATACATTCACGCCGATATAATAAATATATAATTATGTAAAATCAGGATTAGAAATTCTAGGTTTTAATGATATAACTGTTGATTGAAATTTTATTGAGCAATTCCGCTTTTATATTAGGTTTACGATGAAAATATATTATAAATATTTCTTCGTATTTTTGTTTTGTTGTTTTTTTTTTATTTATATAAAACGGATTTGATGGGGTCATGTATTTGGCCTTCAAGAAGCACTACATAATATCAAACTATTTAAATATTATGGAGGATATTTGTATTCTATAAATTTGAATCATTGTAATCGTAAGTATTTAATTAATAAGTTTCAATTTTAAGTACTTTATTTTCTACGTTAAATTTAAAATATTCAACTTTAAACATTTTCTCGATGACCACTGCAAGCTCATAATCATAAAACGGCGGTATGAGAAATTTTAATTAATTTGCTAATTTTAATATGTTTAATATTTCGCAGCAACATCATAAAATAGTAAAATTGTGTTTTATAGAACTGAAAATGTGCAATAATATTTGACTAACCTGTATTTGGATTCACTTGAAAACTTGTATTGCTTGGTATTAAGCTATAATGTATAGCTGAATTAATACCTAAATCGGCATCTGTTGCTAATAATACACCAACAATAGCACCGCGTCTTACATTCTCTTCAACACTAAATTCATATAAATCACGTGAAAATATTGGATCATTATCGTTTGCATCAAGTACATTCACAATGACATGCGTCGTGGCGGTTGCTGAAGGTGTTCCGTTATCACTTGCTAGTACAGTTATATCATAAAGTTCACGTGTTTCACGATCTAATGTTCCACGTAAATATAACCAACCACTATTTGGAAAAATTCCAAACAGTTCCGTCATATCATCTGAATATGCTGTTGATGTGTTTGGTGTTGTTGCTTTTGATATTGATGCTACATTATGTCTGTTTTGTTGTTGTTGTTGTTGCTGCTGTTGAGCATTATGATGATTTTGATGAAGGAAAATTTGATCACCGCCTACAATACGGTATGTTATTCGTGCGTTATTTCCAGTGTCGAGGTCAACTGCTGTGACTTGCAAGATCTATAAAATAAACAAAAACGTTGCGGAAGGAAATTGATTAATTTTTACAGAATGCTTCTTTTCTTTATACTTTCTTAATATTATTATTTTAATTAAAAAATTATAAAAATCAGGCTTAGGTTATTTATGTGAATATTTAAAAAAATATCTGTCTATAATATGTAACGATACGTATAATATAAAATTCTGCTTACGCACATTGCAAATTCATGGCTATATTATCAGTAAAAAATTAATTACGATCAATTTCACAAATATTAATATTTCATTTTACGCTAAACTACAAATAAGAAATTTAATAATTATGTAAATTCAAACGAGAAATTGAAATTCACTACAAAATGGTTAGGTTTGGCAACGTAGATGTAATTAAATGTGGATTATGCATGCATTCCTATAAAAATAAATAATATTTAAAAAATAGCAAATAATAATAAACTGAAAATATTTCAATGCGTCAATTAAGAAGAAGCCGACGCAAGACACCGACATATACCATATATTATAAAATTATTGAACCCATATGTAAAATATTGAATGTTAAGTCATAAAATAATATTCACATTAATATGTTCTTGCAACATTGTACTTACTACTTACTCATCGTTTATCGTTTAACTTTACATATGTGGTACATTTTTTATATAACTATAACATTACAATCTATCTATCTATCTATCTATCTTTTATACTTATATTAGCAATATTCTTAAATACACCAATGTATTACTTATCTCGTACTTATTTATGTATAAATGTATAGAAATAAAATAAAATTAAAATCTATTGCATTTGAAAAAATATGCTATCAATGACCAATAAAAAATGTTAGGCTACAAATACAAGTAGGTACCTCTGAGAATTTACATTTTTATTTTAAATAAAAAAAATCATATAATACAATTATGAATTATTAAATACGATATATAACAAAATTTATCTTACCTGAGAATTAACTGGCATTGATTCTATAACATTTACAGAGTATTCATTTCGTTCAAATACTGGAGGATTATCATTTACATCTTGAACTTCTACTAAAATAGTTAAATTTGCTGACAATGGTGGCTCACCAGAATCAGTAGCTGTTACAATCAATGTATGCCGCTGTGCTGTTTCATAGTCTAAATGACGTGATAGTGTTAAATGACCTGACCTTGAATCGATGGTAAATAGGTTTGAAAATGGAAATGATGACGACGATGAAGACAGTGAATTGGTACCCCCAATATTTGTTAAGCGATATGTCACAATACCACTTTTACCAGAATCTTTATCATGAGCATTTGCTGCATATAAGGGTGTACCTAGGTCAACGTTCTCTGGTACTGATATACGTACGGTGGTTGACTCAAACTCTGGTGGATTATCATTAACATCTTCAATATCAATGTTAACCTTTCCCGATTGATTAAAAAGGATTTTTTTTATTATTTTGTTACACATATTTTTTATATATAGAACTATTAATATTATAATAAATTTATATACTCTATTTAGGGTCTTAATTAATGAAAAATGTTCAGAAAAAAACAGCAATAAAGAAAAAAAAATGTTTAAGTTTATTGAAATTGGTAAATTACTTCTTCGTTAACTCTTTGTCTATATTGAGATATATTTAATTCTGGTTTTCTGTAGTTTGTATTGTATATTTATACAAATACATTTATTGTATTCGCTGCATTTATTGCAGCTCTATAACATTTTTTTGATGCGCCTTACTTTGTTGCTTGTTTTTTTTTTTTTTAAATGGGCTGGATATATTTACCTGAGTATGCCCATAAGCTGCTGGTTCATTGCTTGTTGCCTGTATATTTAAAAGTACTGTTGGCTTTGTTTCATGATCCAAAGAACTGGCAATTCGTATATTCCCAGATGTTGGATCTATACTAAAATATCCTTCTGGATCACCTGAATAAATCGAATATCTTACTATGCTTCGGCTTCCTGTAATGATTAAAAAACAGACATTAGAAATGAGTTTTTCCATCTATGACAGACTGTAAGCAAACTAGTAATTGAAAAAATAATAAAAAAAAAACAGCAATAGCTTTCTGCTATATGTTTAATTATATAGAACTCCAACATTTTTACACAAATTTATATTCAACTTGCTAAAAACAAAGTCATCAACTATTACTATCATGCAATTTAAAAAAAAACGAAAATACATATGTAAGATGATTAAAATAAATTATGTAAGCATATAGGTATATTTTATTGAATTTTAACGGCATATATTATATACTCGTATATGCACATATAGATTACATATCAAATACTGTACATCGGAAAATTACCATGTGCCAAAAATTCAATCCAGCAAAATAAGAAAAATATACATCCAAATTTATAAAAGAAATGGAACTCCATAATAAATGACCAAAAATAATAAATGTCTTTGAACAATAAAACATATAATAAGGCATATAATATATCTTGGAATACGCTTTAAGAAGATTAACTTTAAAAAAAAAAAAAAACAATGTCGAAAAAGAATGATAGTCATGGAAAAAAATAAAAGAATCATTATTTGCATATATATGTACATATTATACGCTGAAAATATACTTCAATTTGATGTTTTTTCGGTCTTGCTTTGCTTTTATTTCTTTTCCGAAATGCAGTCTTTTTCTACATTCATACATAACGTCGTACAAAATGAAATACTTTTTAAATGCATTTATTTAAATTTGGACGTTGTTGCTCTGGTTTGAATTTGATGCTGTCCTTGATGGATTTTTTGTCGAACGAATATTATTTAATTAGCATGCGAAATTTTTCGACGACTATTTTGTGTTTTTGTATTTTTGTGTTTCTGTATTTTCTTATTTTTTATTTTTTTTGTTTGTTTCGTTTGTTTATTTGTTTTTTTTTTGCTTCACGCAGTTAATTAAAGAAACACGAATCAAATGAGCAGTTTATATTGTTGTCGATAAGATAAAAGAAGTAAATTTTGAAGAAAATTAAATTGATCAATCGGGTTGCTTGTTAAGCATGAAATTTAAATAGAAAGAACAGTAGTTTGTTTTTGGAAACAGAAAAATATTCTGTGTGGCTTTTGATGTAGATTATTTTTCTAAATGAATTTTGCTAATATTTTTATGAAATATAAGCAGATATAATAAAAATTGATTAAAATAAGTTTATAATAATTATAATTTAATAAATATATGGTTGAATTGAAGGTGTATTAACTTCCAAGGAATCAACTCCCAAGAATTAACTACCAAATAGTTTGAGAATTAATTCTCAAAAAATGGGAGTTAATTCCCAAATTATTTGAGAGTTTTTTCCACTTCCCAAACAAACAGGAATTCATTTTTTTTCGAATAAGAATTACCAGCGTGCGGGATACTTATTTACTAATTTTTATGCTGATTCAGGAGCCGTTTTGTATTTGACAAAACTTGTACATCTTTAATGTCTTCAAGGGGATTGAAATTTTGAAATCTAAGTATAAAATATGTGGAGAAATACAGATCCAATATGATAAAACACAAAAATCTCTGAAAGAAACACTCCAAATGTATATTGCTTTTCATAGATACACGTGTTTACGTATTTTCTGTACACCTAATTTGCATAAACTAATGAGTTAGTAGAATTTGAATTTAAAGAGTTGCATTTAGATATTTAGATGTTTTAAAAAAGATCTGTAGTTATCCATAAATTTTATACTTAAATCTCATAAAAGCCTTCTGGTCTGTTGAGGTGGTGAAGGATAGAGAAATTTGGTCAAATTTAAAACAAATCCTGAATCACCATAAAAAAAAAACATTGTTCTCCATGCCGGTTCTTACTCGAACAAAAAATATTTTTCGATATATAGGTAATTTGATATACGTAGGTTATATCTTTTTCTCTTTAGCATTATTATAAACAAATATATTTATCGATCTCACCTGAATCACTGCTAGTTGCTAGAACTGATCCAACAACTGTTCCCCTATTCACATCTTCCTTTACATAATAATTATATCGTGATTTTTCAAAAATCGGCGGTCGTTGAGTAGAATCAATTATACTAATATAAACCTCTGCATCTTGTGATGAACGCAAACCACCACCATCGCTAGCTGATATATTAATTTTATGGTTTGGTTGTGAACGGCTCGACAATAAATTTGGTTTATTAATGAAAATTTCGCCTGTTATTCGATCGATACGAAAAATTCCTGCCTCATTGCCACCAGAAATTCTATATGAAACTGAACCAAATCGACCAGCATCCAAATCAGTTGCAACAACTGCTACAACCGGTGATGATGATAAACCGCTCGTAGCTGCTTCTCTTAATGATACATTATATTCCCTTGGATAAAATATTGGCCGATTGTCATTTACATCAGTGACTTGTATTTTAACCATTGCAGTTGTACTTAGGCCACCTATAAAATAAAATAAAAATAAAGCAAAAATGTGAAAATATGTTATTGTATATAATGGAAAATAGATTTATTACTCTATTAGCAAGTGAAGTATAAAATCAAATATGTCATTTGTTAATATATGTATATAATATATATACTATATAGTATTATGTATTTTATATCTATACTATTTATAAATATTAAGATACATACATATATACATATTACATATTACAAATATTTATACATACAGAAATATCACAACAAATTTTCAACATGTGTTACCTAAACTGAATGTTTTGCAAAATATCGATATAGGTATAAAATACAACTTGTTAATAAATATATATTTATAAATTCATATATCTTTCAAGTTTAAATGTTTTTACTAGCATAATACAGATTTTTTTTCATGTTTTTTAGTTTAAATTTAAAATAAAATAGCGCGCTAAAATGTACACATGTTATCACAGAAACAATATTCACGATTTTCCGTGATACTTTCATGATCAGGTTCTTTTTCGTTTCTGTCTTCTATTTTTTTTCTTTTTTTTTAAAAAAAAAACCATTGAGGATAAGTTTTTCTTTGTAAAATATTTTTTCTGTTTTTTTTTTTATGTTTTACTATTAGTTTTGTTTAGTAGCAGTATTTATAAAGTATATATTTGGTTGCATGCACAGCACAAGTAGCTTTTCGTTGCGACCGCAATTGAAAATTTAAGTTAACAAAAGAAAAAAAAGTAAATAGGTACATAAACATATATATACGAGTATTTTAATCACTGGCTAAAATAAATATTTTTTTTAAATAGCAACTGTTATATCCACGTTTAAATCTACGCGATGAATAGCCAATACTTTATTGAAACAAAATATTGAAAGCAAAAAATGTTTTCATTTATCCAAAAGGAACACTTGCAAATATATGCTGTAGAATAAAAGTCGGGCTCTAACCGCATATAGCTTCTGAGAACACTTTAGTCAAACTATTTTTAATTATTTATTATCCGTGACATTTATTAAAAATATTTTCTTCAAATAAAATAGCTTTTTTTATTGGTAAAGTTAAGAAAATATTGTTGCTGATAAAGCCCCGGGGAGTGGCTGATTAAACTCCGGTTGTGCCTGATATAGCCCCGGTCGTAGTGGTGTCATATTTCCATAAATAACTTTTGTATATACTTAATTAAATTGACCTTCAAGAACAAAATGTAGAGGAAGGTTTAACCTTTCTAACGAGCTTTTAAGCTTGACAAAATATTAGATAGAAGAAAAGTTATAGCCAATTATGAAAAAAGTGGCCGGTATATCCCCGGTCTCCCCTAAATTGTTCAAAACATAAACGCAAATGGAAATATTTATTTTTTTAAATGAAACTCAAAAGAAGATAGTTTTTCATACAAATTGTAATCTCATTGTACTGAATCGCTCGCACGAGAGAGTACGAACAGTTCCGCATACGGATATTTACGAGTGATTCAGGAATTGAGCCCCTGGCAGAAGTTAAAGCGTGTGTTCGCAAATTTAATTTATTATCATAATAATGTCTATTAAGACAACCTGTAATAATGTTTTTGTATGCTAGAAAATAACCACATCGAAACTAAGGTAATATGTAAAATCATCATCTGTAGCGCTACAACCCTAGGTGGGTCTTAGCTTGCACACGTTAATGTGCTCTCGAAAGCAGGTGGGTTCACTTTATTCAAGTGTCAGACATGGTGCTCAGCCATGCGCTGAACCTACTATATGCGTGTAATGTGTGCAA
>JAABKK020045920.1:0-12443 GCA_011634745.2 Catotricha subobsoleta | reverse complement strand
ATTTTACATTATGTGCGTTATTGTTAATAAATAAGAGAAGTGGAAATACATGCACCCAAGTATAGATACGTTGTTTTTTTTTTGTTCTTTCTGATAACCTGTGCGTTTGATGGATCTAATGATATTTTTGTGAACCTACATTTGTCCTCACATTATATGTTTCGCGATTTGATCTAGACTTATATGTTATGTTACTATTCCTCATTAAATGATATATCATCTGAACCAGGGTCTGTTTTAACGTGCGCAGTTCCATCCAAAAGATGTAGTTCCAAAAGCCAAAATATAGCTCCAAATTTACTTTTATGCAGTTTCAAAAATGATTGAAAAATAATTGAAAGCAAGAGTTTAATTTGCTTTGCGAGTTGACTGATAGATGTCATTGCTTCACCCTTCAGCTTTTGCTAAAAGATGTCATTTGCACTTTAAGCAATATATTAAATATGAATATAAAACGAATTTGTTTTTTAAAGGTCCACATTTTTTATTCCACAATCAGTTGATCTTTCCAGTCATTCCACAAAGACAAACAAGCTTCTCCAAATATAACATTTTTCATTTTCATAGACATTTTAGCAACATATTTTGAAAAATGTTCTCCTCCGGCGGCTGGAGGCTTCACCCCCATCCCCCACTTTTTCGACTGTTGCAATTCCGAATTTTCTTTAAAACAGGCTCTGATCTGAACTATCCACTAAATTGAAATAACTTCTAAACGGATGATTTCTATAGGCAAAACTTCCATAACCACAACTCCAATTTTTAAAGGCGCAACATTTCATGTTTTCCATAGGCCTAAACGAATTCCATACGTTTTTTTTTTAGGCCTCTGAGGGGAATTTGCGCCTTTGGGAAATAAATAGGAATTGGTAATGGATTTTTTTTTTCATTCAGAAATTATTTCAAATTAGTTGATAATTCAGATAATACATTATCTATTGTGGGTATATTGGCCTTAGGTCACTTAGGATCACCTTGAATCACTTCAGATTATAATTGAAATGAATTTCATTAAAATTGAACTTAATTTTTTTTTGCTTACCTTGTATTTGTCAAATCCTCTGAGATGATCTTCATTCAAATAATTTTTTTCTAACATTTTTAGTTTGTGTGTGTGTGTTTTACAAACTGTGTAATTTATATCTCTTTATCAACTAAAATTAAAACGCACAATTTTTTTTGTTTAAATTATTTACGTTAAACTTAAAATAAATTTATATCTGATGAACTTTGTCTGCTTATATTTTCAATCCCATGAAAACACGTGTGACGAATATTAATGTGTATCCATTTCGGTTTTTCTATTTTTCTTTAACATTATTTCGAATTTCCAAAACAATTGCACAATATTTTTAAACTAAAAACTTAATACCAATTATACGAATTATACGAATTAAAATTAAATCAATAATATTATCTTATTTTCACTTGTCATCAAATCATTTTAATTTTTAATTATCAACCTATTTTATTATTTCTATGGAATGATTTTCTATTTTTTTCCTTTTTTTTTTTGTTCCCTGTTTTTAACAAAAATTATGATTAATAATTTCTGAACCGTGTGTCTTCAATCAGTACAAACGACTATTTTACTTTATGAATATTCTAAATGAATATGAGGCGATTATCAGAAATTGGTGCGGTTGATTTTGACGCAGAACACCGACAATATGTTTTGTATTATTTTTTTTTTTTAACATTTTATCGATTTGTTTAGTTATTACTTAATAATTCATGACAAACTTTTAGAAAAAACCGAATAGTTTTTAGACACAGAGTTTTTATTGAGGTATGTACGGCTATATATATTGATTCGAATAATAATAATATTTGGCATTAAGAACAGAAAAAGTTATATGTAATATTATATTCTCTTTGGATTGCTTTACAATTATGACCATGTGTTTAGTAAACTATTAATTACATTTTTTTTTTTATTCTACATAAACCAATTTTAATTATTATTCTATTTTATATATCTATCCTATATAGTAGGAAATGGAGAAGGTTATTGATAAAATTAACATTAATAAACAATATTCTAATAACATTGACATTGTTCCTTCTCAACACGGTTTTTTTTAAAAAAAAAAAAATAGATTAATTTATACCCATTTTCTACCTCAGTATACTTTCGAGGACGATATAATACTGAACATGAAAATGGTTTTCAGACGGATACGATTTACACTTTTTCGAAGGCATTTGAATAGAGTCAATATTCTATATGCTATAAACTTCGTATTATTAGATGTTACCCTAACCACATTAAGTCGATTAAGTTCTCTTTGATTAATAGAAGTAAATTCAGATGTTTCTCAAGGCAGCTGCTCTGATCCTACTTAATTCTTTTCTTTTGTTAACGATTTAATCATGAATTTTGATTCTGTGACTCATGTGTTTGTTATTTGGGGATGACTTGAAGATATCTTTAGGATCGTTAGGAGTATTTACGATATTAGCTATTTGCGGGCTGAATTTAATAGCTTGGTTAATTGGTGTAAAAGAAAATTTATTTCATCTAAATACCTGGAAGTGTTCGTTTATACTTTTCGAAAGAAAACGGAAATTATTCGATAAATTGTAGAAAATTTAAATAAAGTTGATCGCATTATTGATTTAGGTATAATTTTTGATCCTAAACACAGTTTTGTTGATCATATTGATTCAATTATATTTCGAGATAGAATAAATTAGGTGGGTTTATTAAGAGAAATACTAAGGAATTTAATGATCTTTTTATGATTAAGGCTCTTTGTTTCTCACTTGTTCGCAATCTATATTAGATTTTGATTGTTTTATATGGAACTCAAATTGGGTAATACCATATGTTAATAGATTACGCTTTAAATAAGTTACCTTGGCCCAGACTTTTCCAAATACCAATATGCGAAATAAATACACACTTTAAAAAATAGAAGAATTATTTTTGGTGTTCTCTTAATTTAGGATATACTAAATGGTGTAACCAATGCTTCAGATATCCTATCACAGCTTTATATTAATATGCCTCAGTTCAATACCCTGTTCGTAAATTCAAATTCTTCCATATTCCTTTTCATAGAACAAGTTACGGGAAGCAAAGCTTCCATTAAAAGAGATTAGGATGACGGTCAATGAATATTATCATTTGTTTGGCCTTAAGAATGATTCGTTTTAGTAAAGGAAGTATCCTCTAAAATACGGTATTTTAAACATTTACATGAGTCATTTAATTCTTAGAAGGATCCCACTTAAGGAGAAGATATATGAAACAAAATATCAAGTACATGTTTGTAGTCGATCCCACAATTCTTCTTAGTCTTAGAGACCCTGGCAAAAAATATAAAGTGTTTTTTGTTCACCCCTAATCAACAGTAGGTCTACTTGAATCCTGGCGCGATAACATAGACTGCTTGGTAAAGATTAAACAATAAATATGTGATTTGTAACCACTTTCATTTTTGAATAATACTATCATATTGTAGAATTATTAAATTAGTAATCGAATAGACGATGAATCTAGATTTAATCATGCTCATAAGAATATATGTAAATGAATGAATGGCCGTATACTGAATAGAAATCTTAATAAATTACAAATTTTTATTACGCACCAAAATTCAATCAAAAAGTATTTTTATTTTGTTTTAATCGTAAAATATTCTATATTGTATTTATATTGAATTGTAAATTAAAAATATATTTTATTTATACTTAGCTTCGAAACAGTAAAATAGGTTCTATCTTATCTACAACACAACACAAACATCAAAACATCAGAGGTCAAACTAATTTTTTTTTTTTTTTATAGACATCTGGTAAATAGGTCGGCCTGTGACTTCGCTTGTAAAATAACGGTCAGTGTGTTATAGAATACATATTTGAAATCAATAATTTTTCCATGAATTTATTTATTTCATTTTTTCAATTTTCTTTTTAATTACAATGGCTTTCATATAGATTGAGGCGTTTAAATAAATCGAAATCATTTTTGAACTATTAAATTGAATTAAGTAAAATGTATTTAAGAGCTAATTATAAAATATTTTAGAAATAACTTAAATAACAACATATTTAACATAAAGAAATATGTTTATAAAAAAACATTAATAAAATCATCAAATAATTTAAATTATCATAGAACCGAGTTAATACAATATTCTGGAAGTTTCATTTGAAGTTAAACCTTCAGCTCGAAGTCGTGATAACATTGGCATAAAAATATCTGGTGAAAATGGTAAAATAACACCTCTTTGTTGTATTTCACCATCTAAAATCATTTTTGCAGCAATTGCTGCTGGAAATCCCACAGTAACTGCCATCGCTGAATGTCCACCATTTATTGCTGGTTGACCATACGAAACAAAATTTATACCTTTTTCTTCGCGTCTATTATCACTCCAGCGTACAATTAATTCATGACGTAGTATCACTATGTCTCGCTCAGTTTCATCTAGAAACATAAAAATTGTAATAATAACGGAGTTTTTATAACAAAAAAAAAAAGAATTAATTTTAAATAATAATAAAGAATCGTTACCGAATTGTAAGCGCTTTGAAAGATAAAGACTCAAAGTATCCAACGGTGTGACCTGCTTAAGAATTGGCTTATCTTCTAACAATCCAAGGTTTTCTAAGCATTCTGGACCAATGCCTATTCTTTCAGATATTTTTTGTTTCAAGTTTTCATAAAATATGCTTGAATCAGTTAATCCGAGTAGATTGACGACAAGTTGTTTCTTGAATGGAAAGTTCAAAATCAGTGTGAAAATTAAGAAAAATAATTTTTAAAAAAATGTACCCATGTGACATCTGGTCCATTAGGATGCAACATTGGATGTGGTTCTGTATCAATAAGACCAAGTAATTGCATTGCTTTAATACATTCCGAAAATCCTATATTGAAATAATACCAAAAATATCTTATCAAAATTCAGTGGCATTTAATTTTTCACAAGAGATAAACAAATACCTTTATAGCGGATGGTTCCTCGAAGTAATGTGCTTACTTTAGCGCCTAATCCATACAATTCACCATATTGTGTTGAGTCTCTATTAGGAAAACCTTCTAAAGCGAATCCAGGCAGAAAATCTAGTTCTTTTGGTGCCGACATTAAATCGCCTCCACCTAAAATCTCAACTACTTGTCCTTTGTTCAGATATTTAGCTGCTGATAATGTATTAACTAGTGCGGCGCGTGGTGACCAGGAGAATTTATAACGTAAAGAATTGTCTGAATGTTCAGGAGCTGGTAATCCACCGCAGTAGCTAATTAAAGATTCAATGATGCCTCCCTTATCATGTATATCTCTAATACATTCTAATGCTAAGAGATGATCAATACCGGGATCTAATCCCACTTCATTTAAAATTGTGACACCAGCTTTTTCGGCACTTAAATTAATAAAAATATATTATTACCTACACCTATAAAGATTTCACTCTTTCAATACTATTAATAAATTAATCACATACCTTTCGTGTAAACTTTTAACATGTTCTGTAACATAACTGGCTGTAACCATATTTGTTTTTACTTCAATACAATGTTCAGCTACTAGTCCATGCAAGCCATATGGTAGCAAAGATATTACGACATCACTATCTGCACAAAGGCTGTTTAAATGATGAGGATTTTCGGTGACATTTAAGTAAGTACTTTGGACGCCAGGATAACGATTGGCTAATCGATCTGATTCATCTTTTAAATGTGAGCACACATTAATATGTATATTATTATCACGATTAAGATACTCAACAACGGGGGCTGATACCATACCAGCACCCAAAACAAGCACACGTTTTTTGCCTTCCGATGAACCTTCAGTTTTCTGACGCGATCGCCTAAAACAATCGATAAAATGAAAAACCTTTAATATATAAATAATATTCTATTTCTGATATATTTACTACTCACGTATAAGATTCCCGTAGATCGGCAATATATTGAAAATTATCAGTTAGTTTCCCATTACTAGCTACAATACTCTGAAATCATGATTCACATCAGTTAAACAGATTGAATAAATAATATTTGAAAGAGATTGAATTAAAAAAAGATTATATACCGAGAAAACAGGATAACTGAATTTATGACTTTCCAAAGGTTTTTTTGCGTCACTCTGTAAAATATCATATGCATGTGGAAATAGAAGTTCTCCAAATAAATCCGTAGATTCTCTCGGCAGTTGCGTTGGCATATTATCAATAGAGCACACTAGCACCCCAGGACCTTTAAAACTTTTTGTATCTTTATTTCGATCAGCGTCATATAAGCAAAATGGTGTATCAATATTTGTACATTCATTCATAAATTCAATAGAACCACCGGGATCGGCTGATATATCACAAATTGCTAGCATTCGATGAGGTAATGAAGGTGCTCCTTTACTGAAAGGTAGCCATGGTGTATTCGCTGGACGCAATAGTCTTTTAGCATCTGGTATAGTGAGTAACTTTGGACTATCAACAGCCCAATAGATTCCATTTATTATAACCGATGCGAATGGAGCAATTTTCGAACAGAATGTTGATATATACCGTTCAGGATGTTCATCATATTCCTGTTGATCAAAGCCCCCACCATCACGACGTTCTAAATGATCAGATCGACTTATTTCGCAACCATATAATTTACTTTGATCTAAATATACAAAAATTGTATGGACATTATTAAATGATAGGTCATATGTATGTTAAAACAACTAAACCGCATACTTCCATGTTCCGATACTTTTCGAAGAGTATCTGGTGAAACATATTCAATAGGAAGTTCTTGAAATACCTCTTGAGCGCCCTGCGAAACATTTCCTGAACCAGTAAATATAAATGTTAAGGGACCGATCGATCTAGGCATTAATCCAAGTGCTATTTCATAGCCGCAATCACGAATTGCTTGGCGTGCCATTGATGAATTTCTATAATTATGTGGTGGTCCAATGTGCTAACAAAAATAAATGAATAATCTTCAGACTAGAAAATTGATTTTAGTACAATTTTCGCTAAGTAAATAAATCATTTCTGAATGAAGAAAAAGCTCAGACATAAAGATTTTCTTATTCTGCGAAATCTAAAAATTAGATACTAGCAACAAAAAATCATAAAATAACTTTTGATGCATACCATGAATGGTGTATGATGTCCTAAAGCCAATAAACGCAGTCCTAATCCATGTAAAATATTCACCATACCAGCAACACCTGCATACTTTCCAAATGCAACCATACGATGTCCTGATTCACTTGTAATTTTTTCATAATCAATCAAACGAATATTTTTCTCTAAGATTGCATCTAATAGAGCCATATTTGTTTCTTGTGCTTTAATCGTATGTGAAAAAAAACAATATGTTTTTCCAGGTATCAACGAATCAACAGGCACTTGTTTCACACCAAAGATTACCGATGCTTCACTTATATCTTCTTGCACGTTAGCGCCAGCATTTAAATACGACTTAATAAAAAAAAAAAGATTAAATTGTGTTGTCATAAATAAGAAAAAAACAAAAAAAAAAAAATTATAAACAACTTCAGAATTGAGAACAATAAACCATAAATTACGCGTATTTCTGGCAATTTTTCTTTTTTTATTATTATTATTGCTTATTAACAACGTAGGTACTTATACGTTGAACGTATATTTTATTTGGAACCATGGGTGGGCCCCCCAATGTAGAAACGGTTATCTGAAAATACCTACGTCTACATTTCAACTCAAACAAGAAAACAAAATATTCCATTATGAATACGTATGTGTTTGTGTAAAAGTAAAACCTACATTATGAATGAAAAAAAAAAAAAAAAAACATGTGACTTAACCGACTTTGCGACGTAATCTATAAATGTAGAATTTAAATCAATTTTGAATTTTTTATAAACTTATTTAACAAGTGACTTGCTCAAAAATATTTTTTTCAAAATATGATAGCGAAATTAAAAGAATATAATTTTTTTCTTATTAATTTGATAATATTCGTATGGGGGGTCCATTACCTATGTCCTGATTTACAACCAAAGAAGAAAACAAAAAAACAATGATCGCATTTTAAACAGAATAAATAATTAAAGCCGTGCCAATAAAGTAATAACTTAAAAGTAATAACTGAATTTCAATAAAATACTTTTCTTTGCACAGAAAATCATTAAAATCTAAAAATTATTATCAAATCTGATATGCACTTTCGTGACTTATATTAATAATCGCAGTAGTTGTTATTGAAACAGAGACGTCCCGTTTAAAATTAAAAAAAACTAATACTTATAATAAACTAAATAAAATTACCTGCATTGGATATGCTCGTCTATTCGATGGTTGCACAATGACATTAACACCATTTTTAACTAAACGTTTTACATGATAAGGACTAAATGGTGCTCGACGTTCCCATACTGATTGATCTTCACGTCGAATAGCTATTACCTTTCCAGTCTTATTCAAATGCAACATGGAAAAAAATATTTTTATTGATAACTTAAAATTAATTTCAATCAATATTTATTTGATTTTTTTTGTCTGCTAATGATTCAAATATTATCAGTGTGTTTAATAGATTGCGGTACTGTGGGCTCCTTACTTACATGCTTTCCCCTAGTTAAATTCACTGAAGCGTTTACATATTTTAATAAACGTAACATCTTATTCCTCTAATATGTATAAATAAACTGACAAGATAGTCGACTATTAAATTCCTATGAAAGTAAAATCTAAGTAAGAAATATGTGACGAAAACTGATAATTTTCATTACAAAAAAAAAAATAAAAAAAAACATAATTATCTAAATTATTAAATAAGTACACTTCGTCATCAGCATCTTATATTTAAAACTTTACTTGTACACAAGCCTATATTTCTATTTATAAAATAAAAAATAAATAATAATAATAATAATAATGTGATTAGAGAATTTAAAATTTATTATTGTTATCAATATTGAGGATTTCTTTAAATGTGGCTTATCAAATGAAATGAATATACATATAAGCGTGATGATATAGTTAAGCTATAGTATTACATCGTTTTCTTACCTATTGTAATTGTAATCTGAAATATGCAGTAACTCAAGTACTGCAATTTCATTTATATTATATGATAAATATGTACTTATAAGATTATATGCATCGTAAAAATAATTGTCTTATTGAATTCATAATGGCGGAAAGTATAAATATTTGCACAAGTGAATTGCCAATGTTATTAAAGAACCCTTCAATAGGGTGGATCTTCGATGTCAAAGCAACCTTAACTTGAAAAAAGATTTTGAGATAAATTGTCTTATTGAATTCATAATGGCGGAAAGTAATAAATATTTGCACGAAAGAATTGTCAATGTTATTAAAGAACCCTTCAATAGGGTGGATCTTCGATGTCAAAGCAACCTTAACTTGAAAAAAGAATTTGAGATAAAAAAAAAACCTGGAAGTAAAGAAAAATCGGCGTGGTTCTACCCAGTAGGTCGCTACAGCACATCGAAGATCACAATTATTTTCAAAATACTTTTAGCACGTGAATCAGAAGACCAAAATGTGAACTCAGCAAATAATAAAAAAAACAATTTCGGATAAATTTCATATATTTTTTTCGTAGACCACCATTTCTATCCATATTTCAATATATTCAACTGTACTATAATTATTAGGGTGGATCTATTTTTACGATCCACTCTAACCTTTAGTCAACATACAATCAGCTACAGATAAGTATATACTATATATACGTGTAATATCTAATAAGAAATCTATTAAGAAATTTTTTTTTAATGTTACGATCGTTTGATTAAATCATAATATTGAACATATAAAAGAAATACGATGTAAAATGCTGAAATTGTTATACTAGAGAACGGTGTTAGGTTTAGCATTCTGATTTGATTTTGGGCTGTTCAGAAGTCAGAATTTTTTACTTTGATTCATTAATACTAATGTAAAGCTTTCAGATTGATTAAAAAAAAAATGTATAATTATTTTATATAGAAATACATAATTTGATTATTGTTCGGCCTCTATGACGGTCGATATTAATATTTTAATAAAAACGAAATCACAAACATACCAAAATAAATAAAATACTTATATTATTGAAATTTTCGGTAAAATTTAACAATAAATTTCATTTTATTGTGTGCTAATTTTTGGATTTTATTGATGTCTAAATTTTGTTTCATTTCATAAACATAAAATTTAACTCGAACTAAAGTTCATTTAACAAAAAATTATGTAATTTTAATTGATCATGTTGAGTAGGGTGGACTGATTTCAGTTTTTCATATCGTCCACCATCGTTTTTTGGTTGCATTTCGTTTTCTGATTAACGTTCAGAAAGGATTTTGAAAATAAAGTACCTAGATCTTCTATGACGAAGATGTGAAAATAACAATATTTGGCAATATTTGAAGCGTTGTAATTTTATCTACATAATTTCAAAAGTTTACGGGTTGTTAAGTAATCAGAAACTGTCTACTACCAATTATTAGTCCGTTCTGTCACAAGCAGCCCGAACGAAACATAACAGGACAGTTTGTTGACCGTTTAACTACGAACCGTTTGGTAATCAAACAGTTGATTTATTTGATAATGAAAACGGGGTGATTGACTCACTTCATCTGATTTATAATACAGAAATACAATTATTGGTAACGATTCAAAGTTACAATGCTTCAAATATGACTATTATCACAATTTCGTAATTCTAGACCAAATCGAAGGTCTAGTTTATTTTCAAAGTCCTTTCTGCATGTTAATTTGACCAGTGAAATACAACTAAGAAAAACAAAAAAAAAAAACGATCCACCCAAATTTTAGTAGAATCGCTCATAATGTTTATCAACTTGACCAATTATTGTTTTATAATTTTCCAATGCAGAAATAATATAGTGATCACTATGGACCATGGAAATTCTATAATATTACCAACAAAATAATAAATAAACATGTAAAATACTTTCTATCTTAAATCAAATATAAAATAAACTTTTGTGAACTAAACGTAATAGTAAATGAGAAAATTTGTCAAAATATTATTTAGTAGCATAAACTAACCGACCAAATGTAAATTAATTAAATAAAAATTTAGTGACATTTCACAGTTATTATTTTATACAATTGAATATTTAAAAATATTTCAATTGAGACGTGCATGTGTAAATAAGCGAAGCAATACAAATTATTCGTTGGTATTAATTTTCTTGGGGTGTTATAACATTTGTTAGAGTTGTTAATGGTGTTTCACTTAATGTTATTAAAGGCAATATGTTTCGTTTTAAATTAGTTATTTTTCTAATTGATGTTGTTGGTTGTATCGTATTATATGTTGGCTGGACTATTGGTGCAGATGCCGATAACTGATTGATTTTCAATTCTTCTTCAGGTTTAACAACACGAATAGTTGTATTGTCATGTTTCATTGTGTGAGCTGTAAAAAAAAAAATTAATTATTATATTTTTGTTTTTTATTTACAATTACCGAAACACTATACACATTGTAAGGATTTATAATAATTAAAAAAAAAATATGAATAAAATTCTTTCGAATGAAAATAATTTATTTATTTATTTTTTAATTAATTGTTTTTTTTTCTTTCGAATAATGAAAAAATAGGCATTATTATTATTGGTCATTCTGTTGCTGAACCTCTTAATTGTAAGCTGTTTCATTTAATCGATCAAAATAACTTAAATATTAATTACTAAACCATTCTTATTATCTTCATAGATGAAAGAGACATTTATTTAATATAATTATAGATTAGATTAGATTAGATTAGTCAAATAATGTGTGCTTAAATAAGCGATACTCATTTTAAGATGTGCCGTTTTATTATCGTACATTCACTTGAATTTATTCAGAATGCTAATATAATAAATAAATGGACTCATAGACTCGTATCTATTGTTAACACCGACTTTTAGTTGTGTAGTGTATGACTGACAATTTATCCAATAAAAATTACAAAAAGATACTACTATGGTAGTAGGTATTGACAGAAAAATATCGTTTTAATGTTAGTTAATATCATAGAAAAAACAAAAATAAATCTTCTCAAAAATATCGTATCACACGATTATCGATATTTCCGATACATATTAGCTAGTTTGCGAGTCCTACTCTGTGGGTCTAAAAAAAAAGAAAAGAAGAAGATCACATGTTTCCAAAACTTCGGGGGGTTAAAATGTATTTCGGAAGGCTTTATGAAAATTAGGGTGGGCCTCGGAGGCCTTTTACTCCTCCGCGTTTGTATGTTATATGAGACCCTAATTCTTTAAATCGCAATAGGTGGGAACGCCATGATCTACAACTGGCTTCTCTGCCAAACTGAAGTCGGCGGCCAAGTGCGTATCTTTAACCATTTAGATCGTAAAATTATAATGAGACAGGAAAGTGATTTTTTTTTTTTTTTTATTGATAATTTCGATGCTAAAAAAAACTTCCTCATCATTACTTTTTTGTTGTTTCGTCTAGAAATATT
>JAABKK020045899.1:0-12446 GCA_011634745.2 Catotricha subobsoleta | reverse complement strand
TAACCATGTGGTTCTACCTTATGGCTGAGGCAAGCACCTCGAAATTCGCAAAAAAAAAAAAAAATATGACGGTAACCCTGAGACAAAATGCAACTCAGAAAACAGTGGTACCGGAGGTCTTACAAAAAGTCGATCCACCCTATTGTACATATGGCAATGATCACAACATGTCCGAAAATGTTTTACGGGATATGGAAATAGATAAAAAGCATCTCAAAAATAATTCCAAAATCCTAAAAATACTGCAAAAAATAATTCGTATGCTTTGCGCATATTTTGATACAAAATAAAAATAATATTATATAGAGAGATATTTAAACACATCCCCAAAAAAGTGCATAAACCTCCAAAAATACAGTACGACATATTTTATGTGTTTTTTTTTATTGATTTTTTATATTAAGACATTTCTTGTTATATTTTGAAATGTAACACATTTAATTTTCATGTGACGTAATTAATATTAAAAGTTTTATTATTTAAATAGAGTATATGTGACTAAATGGTTTATAATATAGTTTAAATTCAAATTCATTTAATGAACTCTCTGTCATATTCTAATAAAGTCCATAAAATAATGGAAATAATAAAATTAGAGAACCGCCGAACTAATTTTACAACTTTAGCTATATAATCCTTTGCCATTTGATAACCACTAAGAGCAGTGTAAATCAGACATGAAAATTTTGAAATTAAATTGTGAAGAAAAGGCTTAATACTTGTTTTATTTTTCCAAGTTATCAAGCAGGAAGCCTTGAAAGCTAATCAGTTCTGCAGCAAAATTAGATGAATTTTTCCCTTGCAAAACACTCGTTAAGAGGCATATTTCTCACAAACCAGACAAAATATCGAAGCATTTAAAGTCCGCTCCCGAAATATGCTTAAACTAAAAAAATAGATTACAATAATAAATGAGTAAATACCATGATAAATATTGCATTATGTGGTTTATTAAGGTCATGATAAACACATTACAAATTTTTGTCAGACATTTTGAAATAATAAAATAAAATTATATTAAATATATATCAGCTAGATTAATTTTCAATTAAATAAATTAACATCAAGTCAATGAAAGAGCTTAAGATTCATTATTAATTCATATTCCCATGTCAAGAGAATAAGGATTTAAAGATTAATGCTAAAAAATCTAAGTAAAATCAATTTCAAAAATTTATTTAAATAATTCATTAATTAATGTGCGATAAATATTTTAAAGAATTATTATACGCGTTTTTGCCTTTCAAGCAATTATTTTTCTTAGTATTTAATTTTATTAATATTGAACATTTTTCGGTTAATTTTTCGGAGTAATAGATTAAGATTATAATTTTATAATAAAACCGATAATCCTGTGTCAGAATGAGTTAAATTATATTGCATAATAATTAAATATTTTCGTGAAATTTGTTTTTAAAAATAATTAAAATTTAGAACATGGGCAACAATTAATGAATGTTATGTGAAAAGTAAGCATACTTTTCTCATTAAAAATATAGTACGTGTAGTTAAGCTTCAACGCATTTAATTAATTGATTAAAAATGAATAAATGAAAAGAATTTGTCTTATAAACATTTAAATGGATATTGCTGTTCTTTCAAAAATGAAATTGTATTAAAATGATCCAATTCACAATTCACAATGCAAACAATTGTGTTTTATTATCACAAAATTATTGCTTTTTTTTTCTAGCTAATATTTAGAATTCTGATGTACGTAAATTGTACAATGAAACCCATTTAACTATAACTGATAAAACCTATATTACCTGAAACGGAATTCAAAGGATCTCATCATACATCATTTTTATAAATAAATATGAATGTGATTAAATGAATCGTGCGAATAACAAATAAAAAAAATCATTTCTTTTTTTTTTTTTTTCATTCTTTCTGTATTTATTTTTCAATATTGATAAGAAAAAGAATGGTTTTTTTTTTTAATCAGCCTTGTTACCTATACAATATAACGTATGTTTACTTATCTATATATGAGGACAAGGAGGTAGAGATATTTTTCTATACATTACAAGGCGATAATAAAACATATTGTTAAAGAAACAATTTTATCAGTTAACTGAATATGTATGAAGAAAAAACATACATTCATATTAAAAATAGATGGTCGACAATTTTATATTTGTTTTTGTATATATGCGATATCTCGTCTTAATAATAATGCCACACTGATATTAGTTCTTTAAATGTAAATATTAACAAAAACGTTACATTAGAGTATATATATATATTTTTCTAGGTATGTTAAATAAAGAATTAAGAAAATAAATAATAGAACAAGGAAATTTTGAAACCATAGAGAAAAGGACGAGATTATTTATTTATTATACCTTGATAAGTTTGATTCTTTTTGTTATATCAAGAAACTCTGTTATTGTTTCTATTCTAAAGAACGTTTGTTTTATGTATAAATAATGTTTTTATTTTTTAATTTTTAAATACAAAATACATACAAAGATTTCTGAAAAAAAAAATTCTTAATACTAACCTTATATCTGAGATACAGAAGAAAAAGCTCAAAGCTATACTTATAATCGCTACAGCGTGAAAATTGGAGTCTTTTGTTAGTAAATATTGTTTGAATAAAGAAATATTTGCTTATAATAACATTAATTTGTTTGTTTCCTGTTTAAACACTTCTAATACAAATCTGTATGGTTTTTCTATACATAAAAAAATAAAGTTTTCTCAGACGTCTTTTGCAAAAGCGCGTTAGGTATTTCAATATTTTATAATATATGATGTAGGCATCGATGTGAAAGTGTTTGGTTCGATGTGATGCCGCTTAATCGAACACAAAAATAATTTAATATTCAAGCGAGATTGAAAGGCTTTATTTGAAATAAGACTTTGAAGGAAATTATTTTCATGCAAATATTTGAGCCTATGTATGTAGCTTATTAGGACCGTTTTTTAAATTAATAATTAATTATGGTTCATATGTGATTTAATTGTTGAAATTATAATTTGTATATATTTATTATACAATATATAAAAGCTACATTCCATGCTGTTCTTTAAAACAGTTGCTTTCTCATTTGCTAAAATATTGTATTATTCATTAATTAATCGCTCTGGATTAACTTATAGCTTCTGCAGAATTTTCTCTCATTCTGGAATTAAACATATGTATAGCATAATAATTGCATAGATTTGGATTGATTTAGAATATAAGAAGGCTTGCTTTTAACTAGACTTATTTAATTCGACACCATTTAAATAATATAATATCTAATTAATAAAAGCACCTCTGTTCCCTTCAATTTACCTTAATTGAATAACCACATAAAATATTATATAATTTTCTTGAATATTATCTTGACACTTTATCTTTGTCGATTATTAAAATATAAAGAGGTGAAGAAGAGAGAAAAACGAAAATCCACGCAATTACCTAAATATTGGGCCCGCTATTCCAGTTAAACATGGATAGGTATATATAAAATTAAGGCACTAAAAAGTGTTCGTATTGAATATAACATTATTAATACGTAATTTTCTTTTCATATTATTATGGTTTTTCTCCCCTTTTTCCTAAAGTAAATATAGAAATAGATACAGAAAGAGAATGATATTATCCTCCATCCATGTCGTTAAAGCCTAAATAAACCATAAAATATAACAGCTTATAAATGCCATAACAATAAGTTAACGCTTATTCAAAATATATCATCGCACCGAAATTCGCCCCTCATAAATATATTTTATTCTATATATCTTTTTTTTTTATTCTGTATACATATCGCATCATTATCATCTTGCTCACTCTCAGAACACATTATTATATAAATATGTGGTGGGTTTATATGGTGTGTATACACTATACAGCTCGATACAGCCACACAGGATAGCATATAATATTATGCATATATAAACGAAAATGATTTTGATTTAAATTCCTTTCCTTATCGCAAGTAGATTTGGTACATCACAATCTCGTTCAAAATATATTGTAATAAAGCCATAACACTTTACGCCTTATGCATAGAAGTTCAAATAATTTTGCATAGCATAAAAAAACAAATATTTTTAAAACAAAAAACAAAGTAATTCTGGATAAACTTTAATAATATTTTGAATTTTAAGAAACGCTGCATACATATTGCATAACCATTCTATATGCTCTTTATTACAGAATTATCAATATAGGTACTTGCTTATTCACTTATATAATCAACTTAGATACTTTCACAGAGACTATTTGCAATATAAACACAAACTTTACTTAATATTGGTATTTATCTCTATTTGGGTAATTAAATTGAACGTCGGTAAGACCAAGCAATAACATAGAATGATCTATTTAGTTTGCAATTTCCATATGAATTTTTCGACATGGTGTTACTGTACCTATAGTATATAATTGCTAATCGTAAATAAAGTCGAGATATCGTGTAATATTATATTAAGTTTTAACCATACAAATGTTATGAATACCAGTCTCCTTGCTGTGTGTCATTCTGTCGCATGCTGATTTTTCATATTATAGACATTATGGAAACGTATCCTGATTATAGATACTAGAGAATAACTTTGATTTCATTTTAGAGGTCCGAGAGTATTTGGAATCTAATGTATTATAATTCGTAATTTCTTAAAACGTAAAGCAAAAATTAACACGATTGAATAATAAATATTCTGACACGAAATCAAGTATTCAATGATATGATTGAGATATCCTTAAGTAATTCAAAAACCAGTGAATTTTTTCCCCATATCTGAACAAACGATATTCAGAGAAACGATGAAAAGTGAAACAAATAATATTCTAACAAAATATCTTTTCTTTTCTATTATTTTTCGATGATGATAATCATTCGTTGAAACTTTATATACCTATATATGAACATTGTACAATGAACGATGGTATCCGCGCAAGTATGTACAATACGAGTATTATATTGCTAGAGGCTACATTTTTATTGCGTTTGACCAAATAAAAAGGTCAAACAGAAGATACCACAAACAATAGTAGTATGAAATAGAAATGTTTTTATATCAATAAGCCGAATAAGAATCATTCACATTTTTCTATTATTTTCATTTAACTTTATATTGTTTATATATAACGTCTGTTGACTATAATAGCATGTACTTTAGGGCGGTTAAAAATTTGAAAAGTGTAGAGAGTGCAAATAGTTTTTGCTCATATTGTTGTATATAAAAGAAAAGAAATTATTGCAAAATATTAAGTTGCTAGAATATCATTAAGCATATAAAGTTTCCACGACATTATAATAGAAATTTGATCGATATGGCATATGGGCATACGTGCACGGAGGCGGGGGGTGTACCCCCTCCCCCCCTGAGATTTGAAAAAAAAATTACTTTGCCGAAAATAGTATCTTTTTTAAGTTTTTGAACAGAAAATGGTATGTTTTTTAAGTTTCAGTGAACTACCCTACCTCGATTTTGCAATCGTCGATGATGAAAAAAAAAAAAATTATCCTATCTTAATATTTCAAATCTACCCCTCCCTGAAATCAAAAGCGTGTGCATCTATGGATATGGGTAAAGAAGTTTAGAGGTTATGATTTTTCACAGTTGACCTATTCCTCCAATTTACATAAAATTTGTAATTCACACAATTTATTTTTTATAGAGAAGCGATTAAAGAATAATAAATTTATTTATTTATTTATTTTAATAAAGCTTTTTACCAGTCCAACGATGGTGGACAATTACGGAAGATATAAGCACTTTAGGCAATGTCTGCACTGTCATTTCTTACAAAATGATTAACATTTTATTTTTACTTTCGGCCTCAGTCACAATATATAATAAAACTATGGTCATTTATATGAAGGATTGCATTTTATGTGACGTGACATTATATCATATGTATCATGTTATAGATAATTTAAGATTTTTGTTCACTTTACTTTGAGTAAGAATGTTTTATTGTGATTGTAGCCGAAAAACAAAATAAAATATTAATCAATAATCACGTTGTATGAAATGGTTGCAGACCATCACTAAAATAATATTCATACATATTTTTTATTATTTATTTGTTTTTAATTGTTGTTCCTTAAAAATGCACTATTTGATCATTTTGATATATACCAAGTTTTAGGAAATGAACAAATTTTAGGGTTGAAAATTTATTAATTTAATAAAGTGACTTCTAAGATTCATGCGTACATGAAAATATATTCAAATTGATCGCTTTTCTATAGTTTTTAATATTTTAGATTTTAGTAGAAGCGTGTAAATTTTTCTACATTTTTTCTCTCGTTTTCATACAAAATTTCAAGACCCGATAACCACCTCTAAATGACTTCTGATCGATCTCAAAATTCATATTTTTTTTCTTACACCAAACCTAAAAAAACTGGGGGATGACACCCGGGATCAGACAAAAAGTGATTTTTAAGGGCCAGTCTAATGTCTACGTTGACAATTTACCTTGTATAAGCTATACATTTTTTATATCGGATGTGTCGATGTATTTAAGTTTACATTTCCAATATACACACATTTTGCATGGGTTCTATTCTAATAATTTAAAATATTTGAGGCGAAATCCCACAAAATATTAATATTACTAAACAATTTGCCTAATTTATATGACTTGTTATAGTTATTAGTGCAGTACACCAAGCTATGTTTTATGAGAAAATAATTCTTATGGAATTAATTAGCTTCTTATAGTAATTAAAACCAAAAAATTTAATTTAAATTTAACTACAAAATAATAAAGAAAAGCTAATAATTTCATATTAAAAATTTTGGGCTGCATTGCATTTTCATAAAATTTATTCAAAATAAAAATTAATTCTGAATCGATTACATTACTTTATTCAATGTAAAACATTTAAGTCTCTTCCTCATCATGCAAATAAATTTTTAATTATTCAAAATTATCAAATTGTAGCTAAACTATATTTAATTTTAAGCTAATTTTCTTTTTAGAAGAAATGAAAATCGCTAATTGTTAAATAACTAACGTTCAGAAAAGGGGTTCAAATTTTCGCAGTTATTAATTTTCAAAGTTATCAAAACTCTCGGTAATAATTTACATTAATGAAATAATGTTTGATTGTTTCTCATGCGGTAATGTGAATTCAAACTTGTGATCTATCAAAAATATTTTGATTTAGTAGAATCCGTGCTATTTCTTCTAAAAACAAATTCACATAATTGAAATAATTTTTTACACTTTTATACACATATAATTGTGTTCAAATTGCAGTAAAGCAATAAAAAATATAAGTCACAGAATCTGAAATTTACCAATTTTCAGTTAAAACTTAGTCAACATTTCTCCGTGTAAAGCAAATTATATTATATATTCTACAACCACTACCTACCTCTACGTTTCACATATATTTTGGCATTATATTTCTATCATATTAAAATAATCTTTTTGTACGTTATTATTCCTTATTCAATGCTGTTATCAGAATAACACAGTATAGTCGTTTGTTTTCGAATAATGGACATTATTCGCTATTATATTTCTATTCTATTCTCTAGTTCTCTTTTACGATGTTGTTGCAAATATATAATGTGTTAAAATATTTTATGCGAATCAGATGATGCAGTTAGTTGTAGGTAGATATTTTCAATTTTACTCGTGCAATCAACTAAACACTATGCCGACCCAACACTCTGTATAAGTTAACATTTGCAGAGTATTAAAGCGGGTGTATTCGTTTTAATATTTTTTTTACTTATAAGCAGGGATAGAATGATTTAAATCAATTGTCAATTTCACTTTTAAAACATTAATTTTTGACAAAAATATTTTTTTTTAATTTTTAATTATTTAATATTCAATAAATTATGAAAATAATCTTGAATGAAACTTGGACAACTACTTCCAAATTGCATAAACAATGTTATTTTTTTTTTAATTTTAATTACTGATTTTATTTTTCTTCAGAATAAATTGAATTTTTCGAAAATATTTTTTAATTCTATCTGCCAATATTAGTCATTATTATCTTTTTTTTGACATGAATTCGAAAGCTAGTATATTTATTTAGTATTATTCGCCATTTCTTTATTGCAGTTTCTAATTAATTTAACTTTTGACGAAATGTTGTTTAATATCAAAAAAATCTGATTTAAATCAAATTTATCAAATGTCATGACTTTTTTAAAAATAACATTGAAGTTTCCCATCCCTGTATATAAGTAAAAGAAATTAATTGGGCTATTCATCATTATCGAGGTTTTTACTTATAAAATAGTTTGAAATTATTTAAATTAGACTTTTTATCAAATCAGATGATGGCTAAAAAAAACCTTTAAATATGAAACAGAAAAAAAAAATTATAAATCTAGTTTATAATTATATTTTAAATCAAAGCTAAGAATGTCAATTAATTTCAAAGGTGTGTATTCTGAAACGCAAATATTTCAGAATTTTTCATTAATACATAGAATACACCCAAAAATGTTTGCTTTAATTCTGTATAGTTGATTCAAGTTGAGTATAAGTATATGCGAATATTATATTAATGTGATGCACAGAATATAGCGTAAATTTCTGTACGCGATACATTATACAGCAAAAGTACACGTATAAGTCAAATATATTTCAGTTGTGTATTATCTATAAAAAGACTCTTGTGATCTACAATAATAAACGTAATGCAGCTGATAATTTAAATATTTCTTATGTAGAATGTTTTTGTAATTACTTATTATATGAAAAGAAAACCCATTTTAGCAATTGATTTTGTTCTCTTGCTGGGATGGTAATTGCCAAATGTCGTTTAATTTATAAAAAAAACACGGTGTTTTCTTTTTTCCTCATGCTTATTGTAAATATACATAATATAGTAGACAATAATGACATTTCTATGTTTTGTTATTTTTTTTTAAAGAAAATTGGAACGAATTAATATTTACAAATGATTCAATATATACTTACTTACAATTTTTTTTTTGCTTTTTGAGTCAAATGGTGTAAAGACATCAATATGCTTAAACGAAAGATAACATACAATATTCTACTCAATAAATATTTTTTATAGAAGAGGTTTCAGCGATTCCAATTTATTCGAAAAAAGCTAATAAACAAAATTATTGAATTTTTCAAAAAAAAAAATCTGTTTAAGATCGTATATTTTAAAAATAAATAGAAATAATAAAATTTGGAAAAAGTTACACAGTAACCAGTTATTTATTCATCAAAAATACAAAAAAGTATATCTAAATATATAACTATAATTATAATTTGTAGAATTTAATAATAATGCATTATTACGCATAAAATAGGCCCATTGATTCGTAATCATTTGTAATATATTATAAATAAATCACTTCACTTCGAGATACGTAAGATTTACATAATGGACATGAATTATGACCATGTTCCAAATGCCACATTTTCCAGCAAGTTTCACATACACATAAATGACGACAAGGATGTAATACAACACGTTTTTTTGCAACTAAACATATTGTACATAGTAATTCATCATAATCTGTTGGTTTATGTTCATAAACAGTACTCTCGTTTGCTACAATTGAAATATATGGTCCATAATATGGTAGTTCTTCATTCAATCGGACACTACATGATTGTTCTGATGTACTTTGTGTTGCACGTGAACGGAATATTCCAGATGATCTTGGAGGTGCAGGAATGGCTGTCGGAACATCAGGTATTATGCGTATCAGTGAACGTAGCCGTCGAAGACCTCGAACTATCCACGAAGTTGCTGTGCTTAAAATATATCGAAATGCTGTAAATATTTGAGTTGTTACGAGTCTCATAATATGATAATAGCGAATTCCTATATACGCAGCAGCAAGAATATAAATATCATCTGGTATAACCGAGAGAAGATATATCGCACCATGAATAAGAACATATACTGCATGTATGAAGAACCAAAAAAACATTGAAATTATTTCAAACATTTTATAATATGTTTTCGAAAAGAGCACAAGAAAATATGATCTAATAAAATAAAGTACTGTAAAATATTTTGTATATTATCGGGTAATCACTACTCGTAAAGTCAATTTCAAACTGATGCCATTTAGTTTAATTTGCAAGTGTACCGGTCTGTATTTTCATTAAACACGATGGTTACGTTTATGCGCGCCCATTTAAACAAGTTTAAATGACTATCTACTATGCTCCCTCCTGTGTTAGTGAGTGAGATAGCTACTGCTTTAAAAGTGCGCGCATAAACGTAGTCAATATTTCCATATTACATATCTTAAAAAAAAAAGATTATTGAAAGCTATCCGTACTTAGTTTTATTATCGTCTGGTCCTAATGAAACCCATAGGCCACATATACTACAAAAGACTTTTATTATATGAACTAGTATAGTTAATGAGGAAGGTAATATAAACACAAATGCTATCAAATATATTAATAGTTACAAAGGTATATTTGCTGTTTGCTTTGGTATATTGGCTGTGGTTTTCCTTTCGAGTATATTTAGTTTTACCTAAGCCAAAATAAATAGAAATAGTACCTGCGCTATAAAATTATAAAATATAGTTTTTAAACCCAAAATTAAATTGTAAATTCCCGATTTACTTAGTTTTTTTTTAACTACCTATTAATATAGTAATGAAAAGATCAAATTTATTTACCTACTATAAATACTTTTATTATTATTAAATTTTTTTTCAGAAAAGAAATAAACTACCAATTAGATTGGTACAGAACTCAAGGGCGGATCCAGACACATAATTTGTGGGGGCGGGGGCGGTGGGGATTGGTTGCGAAAATAAAATTAGTAGAAAATAAAGCTGTCAATTATATTAAATTACAGAACTTCATTTTTGCGAGTATTAATTTATTTTATTTTCTAAATAATTCTCATCTTGCTCTTTTAGTCTTTTTTCTCATTAATTAAGCAATAAAAAAATACATATATAAAAAAAAAGTTCATGTTGATTTTTCTTCCGTTGGATGCAAAGTTTAAACGGCATTAAAATATTTAGGTTTTGTTTCGTTTTGAGCTGTTTAAGATTATGGGGTAGTAAAATCAAAAAAACTGTTTTTTGAAAGAAGTTCATTTTTTTTAATTTTCGAACCGAAAACCAAAACATATATACTATATAACACAGTGGATGGAATCTCGAAAATTAAAATCGAAAAGTTTTATGCGATTCTAATTTTCAAAATATATTTTCTAATTTTAGAGATTTTTCAATTCTTGTACGTAAATCAAACAAAAAAAAGTTAACACTTAAAAATACATTTGAATGGATCTAAGAATATTCTGGTTATAAGTGCATATGAATAGTTTTAAGAAAAAAAAAAAACAATGTCCATTTCAATTTCAAATCGCTCAATAATATTGCATTAGAAATAGTAAAAAAACTCATATAATAAGTGCAATGAATAAATAAATAAATAAATAATAAATTCCATTAATCATCTCTAGAATAAGTCATTAATTATTTTATTATTATCATTATTATTAAATTAAATTCTTTATTTTTTAAGTACGTCGTATATATGCTACCAACACACCCCCGGTAAAACAGTAGACGTGATAACAAATTGTAAAACAAAAATTATCAACTATTTAAATAAAGTTATAAATTTAGAGAAATTTTGATTTTTGCGTGTTCAATTATCGATCGATTTTAATTTTTGCAATTCTAATTTCCGAAATTCCACTGTATTTTGACGGTAATTCGATTTTGTATCTAACGATCATCAAAATCCGTCTATTAAATTTTGATAAAAAGCAAAACGAGTGAGCAAAAATGAAGTAAAACCATGTTGCATGCTGTATTTTGAAAAACTTGAAAAAGATACAATTTTTTTCATTTCGGGGGGTTGGGTCGATCGCCCTATCGCCCGCGCCTGGATCCGCCAATGACAGAACTTCACTTTTGCGAGCTTTAATTTCATAAAGTAAGAAAAATAATGATCCCTAGCATTATATAATCTTCCAATTATTTCTCGTTTTTATCATTAATTAAGCGTTAATCTATATATATAAAGAATTCTATCATTGCGTTTATGAAAAAAAAAATACAAAAATCCTCACTAGTAAAGTCCTTTAAGGACTCCTCCAGGAGCAAAACCGTAGTATTAAAAAATGTTCAGGAGGTCTTAATTAGTAAAGGTCTATAGGATAAAATTTAAAAAAACAAGCTGCCAATTAATTGGTACACGACTTCATTTTTGTGAGAAATTAAAAAAAAAAAAAAAAAATCTAGGTTCAAAAAAAAAGGCCAGTACATATATTTTCACAGAAAATTGGGTGCCACGATGCAAAATCGAAACAGTCCAAAAAAAAAAAAATATTTTTTTTAAGAAAAAAAAATTCCGCGTCTTTTGGTATCTCGACCAAAAAAATCCGTCCACATGCATCAGAGAAAAAAATAAAACAAAAAAAAAAAAATTATCAAACCAATAAGGTCAACTGCCTAATCATGGACACATTACCACATTTTTTGACTTTGAATCGCTGCCAAAAATTAGCTAGATA
>JAABKK020045888.1:0-12446 GCA_011634745.2 Catotricha subobsoleta | reverse complement strand
ATACTTTTGTAGAACAAAATATAAGTTTGACATTCTGAAATTGAAAAAAATATCTAAAAGCGAGCTTTTTTTTATAATTATGTAATTTTTAGCTAAGGGCGAAAAAGTTGTAGTTCCGCTGCGGGCGCACAATAGTCTAGCGACGGCTCTGCATATTTCGATCAGACTACATACAAATTATGAAATTATTTGTTTGGACTAAAATTATTGATTAAATTGTCGTGTGAAGTGTCTGTTTGATAGATCACGAGAACTTGATGTCACCACTCCTTAAACTTAACCGAAAAGCATTTTATCTTTCTATTGGATCTAATTTATTTATTTTTATTTTAAAGAATAAGTTAATTATTTTGATAGAAATTGAGGCGTAAAAGCCATAATTTTGCATTTAATCCTAAGTTTCAATTAATTTATTATTAATTAATCAAAATTCTTACAGCGGAACTAGTGAAAGTGGCTTGAAGGTTATATTTTGCCTTCATATGTCAATAGTGCTAGCATGTATTATGCACAAATCTCAAAGTTTTGTTTAAAAAAACTGATTGAACCAATATTATTATATAGAAGCCTGACCCCCAAGGAATCGAATGTTCATATTCTAGCACATAAAAATACTATACTCCCTATTAAATTTCCGAATATAAACATAAACTAAGCACTTAAGCAGTCCATATTAAGGCCAAAATAAAAATAATATTATTATTATTATCGCAGAGGATTATGCGATTAGACATCTAATCATCCCATGAATCATCAAGCAGACTTTAAACTTTATGATTATAACGATCAGAATAAAAAGTTATTCTAGTTCTTGAAATATCATCTTGTTCGAGATACGTGCAAAATGCTGCTGTTTATCCATAAATAACGTCCAAAATTTACGATTAACCCCTAATCTAGGTATGTATATATACAAATTTTGCTATACATTCTACTTATAACTATATTTTCCTGAATAAATAATTAATTTATTAAAGTGCATAAAATTAGCATTCTTCCTATAAATTTCATTTTAATCTACATTATATGCAATAATAATACCTCAGTGATTTTTGTTAACTGGGCATAATTTGACATACCTAAACGATGATTTACAAGTATGACACAAGTATTACTCATCTTATTACAATACATTCATACATATACCTACTACGGTACGTCACATTCATAACTAAAGTATGTGCAGTGATTTTTGCCAATTACAATACACACATTGGATACAGTACGAGTACACACTCGTAAATGAACGAAACAAAATATGTGTAGTGATTTATCTATTGCAAAAAGAAAACATAATATTTATTACAATTTTGACATCTTTGTTAACCTTATCGCATTGCTTCATCATAGTCATGCGCACTTTATGTACATAAAAAAGACATAAATTGTACAAACAATATAAAAAAAATATTACTCGACAGTATTAATTTGTAATGTGGTCAGTAGTGAACAAGCCCAGTGCACACCCAAAAAAAAGAATAACTATTGTTGCCCAACAAAATTGTATTTAATTTGTGTAAAAATCAAAAGTAAAAAATTGTGACCTCTCGATAACGATTATATTTTTGTCAATTAATAATGGATGAAGAATTGGAAACAAAACTAAATCGTCAATTCATCAATAGTATGAATTTGTCGGAACAACCTGTGAAAAAATCTCAGCCACCGTACAAAAAGGTTGGGCCTGCTGTTCCACCAAAACCCAAAAAATTATCAAATCAGGTTTTTTAATTTTTTATTATTTTTTTTTTGTTTGTGTTTACTTATAAATTACTTTAATTACTTACTTACTTAAATTGTTTTTTTATTTTTTTTATTTATAAATATATTTTCCTGGTTGAGTTGTTATTTAGTTATTATTTTGATCAGCACAATTTTATTTGATTTCATTATTTTATTTTCATTAAGCAATCTGACATAATTTCAAGTTTTTTTTGGATCATCAGCGATTTTATAAAAATTAACTAATAAGTAACCTAAAAATTATTTTTCATTTATATAATTTCTACCATACAATACAATACGACTCCCAGTTTATAAGGAAAAAAAAATTAGTTAATATTTTTATTCCATTAATAATGTCTTGAATTTCGATTTAGGTTTTAAATAATATGGCACTAACATTAGACAATCCAGCTGTATTAGAACAACAATTGGAAGCATTAGAACATCATAAAAAGGTACTTGAAAGACGTGCACAACATCAACAAAAACTTCAACAACAAAATCCTAATTTATATAATCCAACGCCTAATCAACATTATCATCATAAGTCTGCGTCAAATTCATCCACTGAATCGACAACTAAATCGTCTTCTCCATCTGTATCACAACCAGAAAAAATTTATGAAAATCAACAGATTTTAAATGAAACTATGAGATCAACAGGAATGTCAAATGCGAATGCACCAATTAAAAATAGCCCAATCGTAATAAACAATGCGAAAACTGAAAATAAATTTGCGTCACACCAACACGAATCAACTCATGATCCAGATTTAGTTATATACAGTAATATTTTGCATAATAGTGTGGGTAACAATAAAAGCGGTGATAATATTGAACAAAAATTGTGCCATTCATACATAAATCATTTGTCGTCGTACGAAATAATTGAAGGTAAAATAAAACGAAAGGATAAATTTAATTGCGAAAATTACCACGGATCTTTTAACAATTTCGAATTTTCTTTAATTCTATTATTTTAAAATCTAGATGAAGAACTAATATTACCACCACCACCAGTACGTGATGATTGCATTATACCACCAGTAGTTCCAAAATCAGCATCGGCAAGTGAAACAGGTGTCATTCAAACGTTACCACTTAATCTTTCTAATAATGATTTTCGAAATCATAAGCATCATCATCTCAATTTACATCATCATCTTGATGACGAAGATAATAATTTAAATGAAAATGATGACGATGATCTACCACCACCTCCATCTCCAGTCAGCTCTTCGTATAGTGAATTAAGACGTGCCACAATAGATAATAATGCTGCTAATGCCAGTCATCATAATAAGCAACATCATTATCAACCATATCCAACAATGCCAAATTATCCAATTCCATCAGCTACAATGAGCCAACAGCAGCAACAAACATATCAGCAGCTTAATATAGGTGGTAGTGGTATTGTTAGTAGTGCTGAAAATAGTAATATTAATTCAGCGATTGATAATCAACATCAAATTTATGCAAATTGTAGTAACTATCAACCTGACTATGCATCTTATGGATTAAGTTCTCAGGTACTAGCTTCTAAATAAATTAATCTTATGAATTATGCTTCTTTTTTTTTAACTGGCTATTGTAAATCTAAGCATTTAAAAATTTTAATTTAAAAACAATTCGCTGGACTGGAGAAAATTGTTTTTTTAATTATATCGTTTTTTTTATTTATAATTTCAATGTAATGAAGTAATTAACTCAAAACATATATTTACTGTAAAACCACTAAACTAATTCGTTTTTTTTTTTTTTTTTTTGGTTTCGTAATCATCAATTTAATAAATGGTGTAAAAATCTGGGATTTGTTTAATCCAAATAACATTTATTTAACACTTTAATAATGTATATAATAACTATTATCATCAATAATCATCATTCTCATCGTCATCATATTAATATTTAACATAAAATCTATGAAAGAGCTTCAGTTCGGATTTCTATAGTTTTGGTGGATCATCGTCACAGGTATATTATTTTAACGTACCATATACACGAATTCTCGAAATAAAAATGTCTATACAACAGTTAGATATCTGATTCGATTTGTATTTATTATTTTATTAACTAATTTTTCATTTTTGTGTCTCTCTTTTTAGGGTTCATCAACATATGAATCAATTTATGAACCAATCAATCCACGTCCACCAAGTCAGTTATCGTCACGTTCGAATTACTCCTTGTACACGCCATATGTAAGTGCCAATGGCAGTAGTATTGGTAATGCTCCACCGCCCCCACAACAAATTTTAGCAGGATCGAATAGTGGCCGGTTAAATAGTATTAGTCAACAGCATAAAGAAGCTGAAGTGGATGCATTAACTGATTTATTGGTACAATCAATGGATGGTGGCAGTGAAAGTGTTAATAATAATTCAGGTCATAATAATGGTGCTGATGGTAATGATGATTATTATACGGATAGCTATGGTATTTGTGTACGATGCGGAGAGCGTGTCGTTGGAGAACAATCTGGTTGTACTGCTATGGAACATATCTATCATATTGAATGTTTCACATGTTGTCGATGTCAAATTAATTTGCAAGGCAAGCCATTTTATGCATTGGACGGTAAACCATGTTGTGAAGAGGATTATTTGAATACACTGGAAAAATGTTCGGTGTGTATGAAACCAATATTAGAACGTATATTACGTGCAACTGGAAAACCTTATCATCCAAAATGTTTTTGCTGTGTTGCGGTAAAATTAAAATCGCTAATATTTAATATTGCACAGTAGGTTAATTAATTAAAAATATGGTTTTTGTTTCTGTTTCTATAGTGTGGTAAAAGTTTAGACGGTATTCCATTCACGGTTGATGCAACCAATCAAAATCATTGTATTGAGGACTTCCATAAGTATGTACTACCAACGGTACTAATCAACTTTTGAATGTATTTCAATTTTAAAATTCCAAAAAAAATTTGATCATTTTTAGAAAATTTGCTCCACGCTGTTGTGTATGCCGTGAACCAATAATGCCAGAAAATGGTAAAGAAGAAACGGTACGTGTTGTTGCATTGGATCGTAGCTTCCACGTTCATTGTTACAAATGCGAAGATTGTGATTTGCTACTATCAACGGGAGCTGAGGGTCACGGATGTTTTCCATTAGATGATCACATCTTATGCAAAAGTTGTAATGCTAAACGTGTACAAACACTTACTAGCCATATGACAACTGAACTGTAAATATTTAACGAGGAAAGAACAAATCAGATATAAATTATAACACAAAATCTAAATTATTACAAATCTAAAAATTAACAAAAAAAAATTATTAAAACAACACTACAATAATGTTATAAAAAGAAATCTAAATTATTTGGAAATTGAAACATTAGTAATTTTTTTTTTGTCTTTATTATTTCAGTAATTCTTACATATGTATGTTGTAAGTTTAAAGATATTAGTCACCGATATAAAAAATATAAAATATACTCCTAACAAAATGCATTCCATTTTTACAAAAAATATATAAAATAATTATTATACTATAACGCGTATGTTAATTAATATAATTATGCACATTTTGTAATTTTTACTCGCTTTTTAGTTATATTGTGATAATATTTAGTCATATACTTGTCATCAAATAAACGAATTTTTAGTTTGAAGATGCGATGCTTATTTTAATTCAAGTCTGCACTGAAATATAAACCAAAAATGTAATTTAATCTTACAATCTATTTTCGTGGTTGGTCATGTTTTTTAGTGAGTCCATCTCCATTAGTTAGTTCATTTATTTCTAGATACAAAGAGAAAATACACAAAATCGTAAGCTGGACGATTCTTGTATTCATGATAGTTCATTGAAACCGGATTGGATTTGTTGCAAAGCTGCAATAATAATTAAAGTTTTGTTGAAATCCACTTAAATTACTTTCATTTCAGTACTTATTTTAATATAATATTCCAACCTACCCTGGTTTGTGCCAGCCTACCCCAGGTTATTTCAATATTTGAAAACTGTAAGCCTCAGCCTGAACGGTCATAGCTGTGTTATTAATCATCTTAACTGAATGTTACATATCACAAATTTCTTAACAAAGGTTTCAGTTATCTGAATCCCTTTTCAAACTTAAATTATTCGTATAGGTAACAATGCTATGGTTGAAAATTTGAAAATTGTCCCAACCTGACCCTCTTTCCCCTATTCTCAAATCTCGTGATTGTTGTATAGCTTAGAACAGGAAATACGTTAGTTTTCGACTATTTAGTTATTATTACTTTATTAATGACAATATTTCAATTCGTATCTGAATCTAAATAACCTTTAGGGCTAAAAGCAATTAATATTTTCTACACTATTAAGCCATGGCTTAAAAAACAAGCTGCCAACCCAACGACTTCATTTTTCTAAAGAAAAATCACGTAAAAACACGTGGTTGCAATAGAAGGGAGCAATACCATCCGAAAAACTAAAAACAGAAAAAGAAACTGACGAGTCTAGTCCCAAGACAAAAAAAACGAAATATTTAAAAACGTCAGTATGAATATATTTTTGTTTAAACAGTATATTGATTTGTAGGTAATTATAGACTTTTGCCTTCGTTTAATATAATTTGGTGAACGTTTTGTATTTGCAATTTTCTTTTATTGTTGTAAATATATATGATTACAATTAAAAAAAATTCGGAACATTAAAAGTACGTTTTTTAATATCAAATACGCTGGGGCAACCCAGCTATGACGTTCATATCGCTGCAATTGAGTCGATCCAGAAACAATTCGTTCTATATGCACTAAGATTTCTCGGTTGGAGTGACGCTTACGAACTACCATCATACGTTCATCGATGTCAGTTGATCAATCTCGAAACACTCAACCGTCGTAGATTCAATCTCAGCATATTTTTCATGTATGACTTACTTTCGGGTAAAATTAATGCACCTCAATTATTATCTTTATTAAGATTTTATATTCCTGCCAAACCGCTACGCAACTTTCCAATGTGCAGACTTAATTCTCATCGAACTAATTATGGCATCCATGAACCAGTAAATAGGTTGATGTATCAATTTAATTCAATAGCGGATATTTTTGATTATGATTCAACGAGAGAGAGCTTCAGACAAACTATACGATCCTTGCCATCTAGTACCACCACGATATAACGATAATAATTTTATTCGGGCGAGCGTAAAGTACAATGTGGATCACTCTGTCTATACCTCACATATCCCTATCTCATTCTTCGTTCTTGGTTCTATTTCATTCGTTTTAGAATCAGTATTTGTTTTGTTTCGAATTTTTTAAATTAGTAATTCGTTTTTTTTTTTTTTTATATAGACAAAATGGCTTGTAAGGGTAAGGGTAAGGGTACCTACTAAGCTAATAATAATAAATAAATAAATAAATACTTTCATGAAAAAAATATTCTTTATTCATTTATTTCTTAATCCACTTACGATATTCAAGAGTTAATAGTCTGTACCTGTTATAAGGATGTCTGTATCATTAAAATTAAAGGTGTGGCTGTAGAGGTAGTATAATATTTTATTTATTCGTTCATTTATTCATTATTAATGTGTTCGGCGTACATACCCACCTACTAAATGCTGGCACGATGGCCCAATACAATATTGATGGCCTTGATGTAGGACTTGAACATAACATTTTCTGGGAAATTAACTTATAACTAGACAATAAATATATGTACTACAAATTCCGTTATTAGCCCCCCACACTTATATACATTATACACAATTAAATATTTGATTTTTTTTTATATAAATGTTTGATTGAAGCGAAAAGCAGATATAAGTATATAGCGTAATGTAAATCTCTATTCCTGTTTTTGAATATTCAATAAATATGATTTTAATTTACAGTATAGTCTGGCTAAGACGACCATCTGATTTTGTTCGTCCTCCAAAATATTTCATCAAATACAAGTATGTGGGGGTCTACCGCCGACATTTTTCGTATGCGGTAATATTTTTATTCCGATTAACATTACATAAGGAACTTTGCTAATGCCGCACATGAACAATCTCAACGGTAGACCCACTGATCCAACACCACTTTCACTTCAACTTTATTTACCATTTAAAAATACACATCATCATAATAGCGAAAAAATTTAAGCAAAAGAATTTTTCTCATAATTGGAGCTCTTGACACAGGTAGAGGCAGCAAGTTCTCCATGTATGAGAATAATTCTACTACTTAAATAGTTCGACAATTATAGACGATTTTTTTTGAAGAGGGCCATTATATGTACACTGATAGAAAAAACTTATCTACCACAGATATAAAGTGACGCAAATACAAATAATATCTGTTAATCTATAAAATGTTTGTTAAATAAATAATATATCTGTTAAATATATATTCTTTTAGCGCTTTAATTTGGATTTTAAAAAAAATGAGCTTTCCGTACTGGAGAGCTTTCAATGCAAACTTCAACCTTGTAAAACATAATTATTCATAATAATGTGATAAGTATATATGAACATAAAACAAGAACACACTGAACTAATAAAGCTCTTCATATCACTCAAAAATTACAAGTTATATTTAACAATCTTCTTGATTAGAAAATCTATTCCAATTTAAAACGTGGTGGTTCAAGTTATGAATTCTTGAAGTTAATGGTTTTATTGGATTTTTGTAAAATTTGCACGTTACTCTGATTTTTTAAGAAAAAGCAAACCAAGGCAAATACTTTTTAAATAAACTTTTTGGATTAATCAAAGAAAATACGTATTTTTTTTAACTTTTTATTTATTTATCTAGATGAAAAGATAATTTTTACAAGATAATAATCAAATATAGATGAAAATTAGAAAAATATTTACATAATTGTATCTGTACCCCTTTTTTTTACTAACTTTTTACACACATTTTTAGATTACTTTTAAAATGACATTTATCAAAAAAATTTAACAAAATTTCACTTTTTTTTTTCTCAAAAGAGGAGACAATAGTTTCTAAATTTATTCGGGGGCGCTGATCACGAGAGTATCATCATGAAAAATATATCTTTGTTCTGGTTGCCGAGATTTTGTTATAAACGTTATCGCCGTGTTGGTGACTCAAAAAGACTTCACATTTTCAATCATAAATTAAGAAGATTTAGTTAGTTTAGTTCTAACTATGCACCACTAGTGATGGGATTTTTCCGGAAAAATATAAATTCAAAATTTTCTAGAAATTTCTGGAAAAATTTAAATTACTTCTATACTACATCTACTTTATTATTTAATATGTATTATATTAACATCTAAATCACGTAGTTTATTATTATTATTAAATTTTATGTGCCCAACAACAATTAATACCATATATTTATCCTCAGATTCAGAATCGGTCAGACATAAATTTTAACACTGAAAATTAAAATCAAAACCTGAAACCAAATCTGAAATCAAATTTTCATAATAAAAACGCCATGATGAAAGATTTTCTAAATAAATAAATAAATAAATAAATCGTTTGAAACTGAAACAAGTTTTAAAAAAAAACATCAAATTTTCCTGTGGAAAATTACTGGAGTATATTTTTTTTTCATCCAAGGGTGGTTAAGTCAAAAAAGAGAAACTGTGAAGCCCATATATAGTGGCAGCCAGACATGGCGTTCGACGTCTATAAAATGGATCTATTTCACATGTTCATTCGACGCTCCCATTGGATACGCATAATGTAGAATGCAAAAAAAAAGCAAAATTGCAACACTATTACTACCATTACTACGTATATGCAGAAACGTTCGGGCGGAAAATTTTAATGTTTTTTAAATGTTAAACTAATAAAAAAGACACAAAATAAGCAATTAAATGAAGAAAAAAGCCAAAAAAAAAATGTTCTCAAATCTATTCGACGTGACGTCTATTCTACGTCGTTATACATCGTAGTTGTATCCGCAGAAGACTTTAAAATGTAGTAAACGTATTGGTTTAGAAGTTAGATTTGTTAAATATGCGATAATATTAAAAACAAAAAAAAAAATGGAAAAATTAGGAAAAATTTACTCAGAAATTTCTAGAAATTTCCATATTTTTCCTGAAATTTCTACTGAGAAATTTCTGGAAAATTCTGCGGCCCATCACTAACCCTGATCAGGTGTGTGTTAACTGTTGAGGAAGCGTTCGTACCAAGAAGAAAATAGTTTCGGGTTTAGAAAGACGGGTCGGGTTTTTTGGATCTTGGGCTTGGCCAGGGCGGGTTTTTAATGACAAAAACTTTTCCGGGCTTGGGCAGGGTGGGTTTTTAATGACAATTTTTTTTTCGGGCTTGGGCCGGGCGGGATTTAAATGACAAAGTTTTTGCGGGTTTCGGGTCGGGTGGGTATTGAAAAACGCTTGCCCTGCTCACCTCTAATGTGATTATTAAAAGTGGTGTGACTACTGACAATCATCCTTACCATATAGATATGTTTTGTATGGAAATTGAAGGTATATACATTATTAGTGGATACAAATCTCCTAGAACCCCTAATATAGAATTTAAAAATGTATTTAAAAAAATTGTTACTTTAAAAGAAAATAATAAAATTATACTTATGGGAGACTTTAATTTCGATACCTATAATGCTAACTCCAAATTTGAAATGACTTGGGAAAAAAATTATAGTTTCAAACGTGCCCTTCCTTTACAAGTTTCAACTACAGATAATAATACTCAAATTAATATTATTTTCTTAAAAAATATCACCAACTTTCAATCTGGTGTCTATGAAACCTACTTTTCTTACCATAAACCAATATTTTTATCAATTGTGGATAAGAATATTAAAATAAGAGAAAATTACATTAACATTGAAAATGATAATATTATTTTAGGAAAAAAAAAGGAACCTATTGTTATAGAAGATGATATTTTAATAGATAATATGATTTCAAATCAAATAACAAATGAAGAATTAACTTTAGATGATATAAATAATATTTTAAAAGAAAATTCATATATAAAATCAGACGTAATGAATGAATTAATTAATATTATTAAGAAGAATACTATATACAGACCTCATGATGTTTTTTGTTCTATTCATAGCTCTTATAAGGCAATAAAAGAAAATATAAATGATATTCAAATTATGTTTGAAAATGGTGAAACGATAAATAGTATTGGTCATTGGATCTGTATTTATTATGATAAATTAAGTAACAAACTTCATATTTTTGATAGTTTACAATAAAAATATTTATCTGATGATCATATAAAATGTGTACATAAACTCTATCCAATGTTAATTTCAAATAATATAATATGTGAAAGTTTAAAATACAAACAAAAATCTTTATATTCCTGTGGTCTATTTGCATCAGCATATGCTGTGTCTTTAGCACTTGGCAATAATCCAAAAATTGAAAATTATTTAATAGATGAACGTGGAATGGATGAGGGATTATATCTAAGAAAACACTTATTTAATATTATCTCAACTCAGAGTTTAAATCAATTTCCAACAGAATTTATTCCTAAAGGATTCGAAAATCCAAATGTTGCATGTTACGCCAATTCATTATTTCAAATATTATTAAATAGAAAAAATATTCGAGATGCAATATTGAAGATAAAAGATTCAGAAGAACCTGAAATTGAAATTTTGTATAAAACCAGAAATGAAATCCAAAAATTAACACGGACATTCATTAATAATATAGATTTATTATCAGCTACAAGCATTCGTGAAATTTTTATAGATCGATTTTCAATATACGAACAACAAGATACCGAAGAACTTTTCATGGAACTTTGTGATAAATTTCCATTATTAGAAACATTTTTCCAATATGAATTAAAAGAAGAAAAACAATGTTTTAATATTGAATGTAAAAAACCAAATTATATTAATCATACTTTTAAATATAAAACATTACAATTAAAAGTTCCGAAAACCAAAATAATTAATTTTGAAAATTTATTTAACGAAATGAATGATAAGTGGAACAATACTGAAGGTGCAATTTTTATCAATTGTAAACATTCTATGATGGAAAAAAACACAATTTTACACACAAGTAAATATATAGCAGTACTTATTAAAAAAAATTATTATGACATTAATCAATCTGGAAAACATAAAAACATTATTATAAATAATATTCCAACATCTTAAGTAATATTGGGAATTGCTAAAAGGAAATTCAAGCCAATAGGAGGAATATTTCATATTGGAAGCACACTTCAAAATGGTCATTATGTTTCTCATTTTAAAAATGAAACAAACTGGTTTGAAGCAAATGATACTATTGTTTTTAAAAATAATTGGCCAATTGGGTCTAATGTAAATAATCATAAAAATCTCTATATGCTATTTTTAGAAAAACAACCAATATGATTTACAACTACAAATTAAAATATATTATCAATTTGCTTTTTTTTTAAATTAATATGTTTTTCAGTTAATGAAAAATACAACCAAAAAATAAAGCATATAGAAAGAAGGTGCCAAACTATTTCATATAATATAAACGAAACTTGAGATCCAGAAAAAAGTAGTTAAAAAAAACATAAAAATATTAAACCAAATTTGCAAAACCAATACATATGCACTTGATTTATTTCACAATTTTTTTTCTATAAAACTACACATTAATCAATAGCATCTGAAACTGAATCAAATGATTTATTAAAATAGTTCCAGAAAATTATAGATTAATCTATGACTAGATATAGTAGGGGTATAGTCTCTATATAAAAGATAGTTGAGACATACAACGGTTTTTTGTAAATTAATATTCACCTTTCTCAAAACGGT
>JAABKK020045877.1:0-12446 GCA_011634745.2 Catotricha subobsoleta | reverse complement strand
AATGTCGAAATTATTATATTTGAAATTTATATACTCTTTAATATCGAAGAAAAAATTCCATTATTGTGACGTCACACCGGGGGGAGGGGATAAGAACGTGTGACTAGCTGTGACAAGGGGAGGGAGGGGTTTTTAAAATTAAAAAAACGCGTGACATAATAAGCGAACGATCCCTAATTTAAAATTAAATTTTTTGCGAGTTAAAGTCAAGCACAACTGCACAACTGCACAACTACGTCAATTTACATTGCAGCGATCGATTTTATATAAATTCTTAGCCGTTTTTTCTTCATTATTTACATTATTCTTAAAAAAAGAAAATCGGAATTGTTGACATGTCGACATTCTGACGTGTCAACAATTGCAATTGTCGACGCGTAAACAATTGAATCGATGACATCGAATTGTTGGCACGCACATCCCTGATATAATTGAATGTATTTTTATTGAACCATTAATCCAATATTACGCACTTTTAATGCCAATATTTTTATATGATTCACACAAAAATATTTGAATTTTATGAATCGACATCGGAGAATGAATACACGAAATATAAGAATCAAATTGGTAAGTAATTAAACAGTAGGAAAATGAAACTGTTTGAGAGAAAGAAAAATAAAATTGGTTCAAATAAACTCTGGAATAATCTCTAGTATGATTTTCACAAATTATATAACCCAGTTACAATGTTTTCAATAATTTTGTGAATTTAATTATGCAATTTTTACACTAATACAGTTGGGGGGCCATTACCGAAATAGAAATCAAATGTCGGCGGGGTTATAATACACGTGTATAAGTGCTTTTGTAATAAAGATTTGATTTTGTGCGGTCAAATAAAAATAAAATACACGTAATATGTGCAAAAACATATATAATATACTCAGGGTGTCTGTCCACTGGTCGCTAAAATAAAAAAAAACTGACTTAAAAAAAGTTACTCATTTTCCGGGTATACTTTTCTCAGGACTAAGTGGACGAATTATGATGATTGAACCATCGTTAGACACAGAATTTAATCAACATCAAAATATATAGGTTTTGGTCTTGGGTTTTTTTTGGCCCGTAAAATAAAAAGAAAACAATTTTTCGACCATTTTCCAAAACGTTTTTTTTTTAATTTTCGAGCTAAAACCCACACACATTCTAACGACATTTCGATTTTGCGTTCAATGGTAGGTTAATCATCAAAATCCGTCCAGCCAATTCTGAGAAGAAGCCAAAAGAAAGTGAGCAAAAAAAAAGAAAAAATCACGATCCGTTCAAAAATGAAGGGAAAAAAAAGGTTTTCAGCTATTTTCTTTACTAACTTATCGTTGAAAAACCTGACTTTCCTGACCAGTAGACATCCTGAGTACACGTCCGTGTGTTTGAGTAGTACACGGTATATTATTAACCCCTAGTCGAATGTTGAACGAGCAACAGTGAACGATGGCAAATAAATATTCGTGTTTACAATAATAATCGTTCAACATTTTTTAGTAAAGTATAATAGCAAAGCTTTTAAACATACCCAAAAGCGATATGCAAATTAATTTAATTGTTTAGTTAACTTTAAATTAATAATGTACTAAGACTTACTTAAAGAATTTTCACAATATCTTCAAATCGGTTAAAGTATTAATTATTTATTCGATTAATATTTTGTCAAACATTAGATAACGGTAAATTCAATGGATTCATGTCCGGATGACTAAAAATCTCATTCAACACATTTTCAGTATTGTTTGGTATAGTTTCTACTGAAGCAATATTGGTATTGATAATTTCTTGTAGTTCTATTAAATTTTCAGTATCGTTTGAAACATTTTCCATTAATTCCTAAAAATGTATAGAATAGTTTTCAAAATGCATATAAAATTGAATAAATAATAATAATAATAATATTAATAGCAAAACAAACCTCATAACATTTTTTTAAAAATGCTTTTGACGGCGCTTCCAGTTCCTCCACTGGATGTCCCATCATTAAATTAGCCAAAACACCATAAATTTGCTTTAAATCAATTCCATTCAAATCATCTGGCTCCGGAAATTCTTCGGTTTTTGCAATTAATTCTAATGCAACTGGTGTTAAAAAATGTTCTCTTAATTGAATTGATTTAAAATATTTCGACCATTCATTGAGATTTACGAATGTTGTATTCAATTCATTTTCCATAACTTTTGTAATGCGCTCCTCAGATTTCTGTGCTTGATTATTTATGTATTCTGTGTGTAAATGTTTCAAAAAAAATGAATTTGAATACATATTTAAAATAGAAATAAATAAAATTACCTTTAGCTGGTGTCGTACTTTCGATATTACGAAAAGTTCTTATGAGTTCATCTTCGTTTTCCGGATTGCAATTGATGTCTTTTAATACTTTTAAAAAATGTCTCTTATTGTATGCGGACAGAGCTCTTTTCTTTCTGACTGATTTACCTGATTTACCTGATTTTGTTGGTATTTCAGATTTATTAGTCTTTGGCATTTTGCAAACATCAACTTTAATTTAATTTTTTTTCTTTTTTTTCAAAAATTTGATCTTGTACGGAAAGAAATACAATTATTGAATGTAATTTAAATACGTTTCATGTTGACTACATTTTTAATAATAACAATATATCTGAAGTTGGTTGTACGTCAATGAATATGTAATAAGTACGTCTATGGTGAAAACATTCATTAAAAATTCTTACACAAGTATTAAGTGCATTTAATATCCAAAAAGTGGTTTATAAGAGTATTCATGTGAAGAGAAGTGAATTGGCGACAGTTATGATCACTAGGTGGCAGTAGCTTCTATGTAAAAAGAAAGATGAACAGAAATGTAAAACTACCAAAAAAATTGTTCATATATCGACTGAGGTTTTAGTTATAGATCGTCCACAAAAAGCTCTATCGCGACAGTCGAGACATGGAAAAAATGACAGTTGCGCACAAATTAAAATGACAGTTACACAAAAATGTTTGACAGTTTTGACAATTTTTAAATAAAATAAATAAATCAAATGTCATTTTTTCCGTGTCGCGACACATAGCCGTCTGACGGCGGAACTGAAAACTAAACACCAAACCTAAATCCATAGATTGATTTTTTAGTACAGTTTTGTACAGTAATTTTGTATGTCATCCAAAATACATGAAAAAAAAACAACAGAACAAGCGCCGGAAGTGACACGATACGGGATAAGTTTTCTCTAAATCGATCTATTGACGTTGGGAAAACTTTTTATTCCGCCAGACGTCACGTCGTCATTTAACACGGTGATAATTAGTCTATTAATTTTAGTTAATCATACAGTTAATATAATTAATTTAAGGAAAACATATTTATAGTTATTGAGAATATTTTCAGAATAATTAAAACTAAAAAAAAAATTAAAATTATTCATTTTGATTTTATAGACGTTGGCCAAACTATGTTTACGCCAGACGTCGCGTCGTATGTTTCAATTATTAAAATGCATTTTAACACGGCGATAATAAGTATATTAATTTTAATTAAACTTACGGTTAATATATTTAAAATTAATTTGAATAAAACATGTTGATAATCATTGAGCATATTTTCAGAACAATAAAATAAAAATAAATAATTTTAATTTTTTATTTCAGTTTTAGTTAGTCCAAAAATATTGTCAATGACTGTAAATATGTTTTCCTTAAATTAATTACAAATATATTAACTGTATGATTAACTAAAATTATTATACTTATTATTATCACCGTGTTAAAATGCATTTTTATACTTGAAACATACGGCGCGACGTCCGGCGGAATAAAAAGTGTTGCCAACGTCTATTGGTCTGAAAATATACTCAATGATTATTAACATGTTTTCTTCAAATTAATTACAAATATATTAACTGTAAGATTAATGTTAAAATGTATTTTAATACTTGAAACATACAACGCGACGTCTGGCGGAAACATAGTTTTGCCAACGTCTATTATGAGGTTTTTGCATTATTTGTAAGCTTTTTCCATTTATAATATATTCTTTGTATAGAAAGGCTGTGGTGGCGCTGTTTCATACAAATTTTGCGTGTTCATTGAAATTTGCTCATGGCAGTAACTGCTCAATGATTTGTCTCAACTTTCATATGAACGAAAAGAAGAGAGAACTAATGAGCAATTACTGTCATGAGCAAATTCTCTTTTTCTCTATCGCGTGATTATCGAGCTATGCTCAATTCCATATTTAATCTATTGTTTGTATGTGAAAAGTATGAAAAGCTCTGTTCGATATTTTCCTCATATTCACTAACAGCGCCACCACAGTGTATTTCAAATTTTTCATTGTATACACTAACAGCGCCACCACAGCCGTTCTATACGTGGTATATATTGGCGATCTACATGCTCACTAGGCGGCAGCACTTTCTATGCAGAAAAAGGTGATCAGAACTGTTAAACGCATAAAAAAGGTGTCGTGAACTGTCAAATGGCTTATTCTGATTGGTTGATTGTGTAGTTCAAAATTTAACCATTAGAGGCGACTCCTTTGTTGCAGATCACCAATTACCTATTAGGCTTGTCGCGATGACATCTCAATTCGCAATTAAAAGATTCTGTATGTAAGACGTCAAAATAAAAACATTATTTTCTGATTTTTTTGTGTATTTTACAATCCATTTGAACATTTCATTGAAAGAAATAACATAAAAACTATTTTTCAACTAGCAGAAAATGTATTTGAAGCAAAATAGAAATATTTATTTTTTATTTTTGTTAATTAACCTCAAATAATTTTTGATTTTGGCGTTTAACATACAGTATCTTTTTATTTTTACAGCAGCGAAGTAATAATTTTATCGCCGCGACAAGCTTAATGGGTTTTTCCTAAGTTTTGTCGTTTAGTTAGGTTATGTTTTCCTAAAGATACTAGTGACATCTGGCGAAAAAATCCATTGCGTTGTTGTCATAGGTAATATAGTTCTTCGAACTAGAATGTAAATGGTGGCGCTCTGCACAGAGGATTGAACGTAGAGCCAACCGTTTTCGAGATATTTCCTGAGGAAAATCGCAAGAAACCTAAAGCTCTGTTTTTCTACATTTTCCTCTAGATTTATCTCGAAAACGTTTGGCTTTACGTGAACATTTCAAAAATCTTCAAACCAGAGCATAAATTTATTTAGATCAAATAATTTACGCAAATATAATTTTTTTTTACCACTTGGTGTTTGTACTACAGCTACTCTAAAGAGGGGTCGGATCAAAAAACTTTGTATGGACGAAATGTAATTTTTGTTAAATTATTGCGCGAGTTTTAGTATGAGAAAATTTTACATTCCCAACGAAGTGAGTGCGAGCAACGGGATTATTTGTCGAAAATTTTACCCTATATGGAACTTTTGACAGTTAAACTTAATGTTATTAATTTATAATCAATTACAATAGAAGTTTTATTAGAAAAGTTTCTGATAGAAAATCAAAATTCTGAATAATATTCATTGAACGCATTACCAAAATAAGCTTAAACGTACGTCATTTGTTGTAAAATCACAAATATGGTGTAAATTACGAGAAAAAGTTACAAATACCAAGAGATAAGAAGAAATTTGTGTATTTCAATAAATTAGAAGATTCCTAAAAACAATTATTCCATTTGTTATTAAGCAACGTATATTGTTAATAGAATTTAAATGTGAGTAAAGTTCGATATTATTGATTTAAAATATGTTATAAATATAGTTATAAAGTGAATAAATTGGATATGAATTTCATTGGGTGGTTTCATAAATTCCATAAATACATATTTCATTGCTTTGATTTTTCTGTCAACATTTTTTCAACCTACTCTATTTACTACGCACCAAAATGGCACTAACTTACAATATTATTACATCATTGTTGGTGCTATGATGGCAATGTTCTTATTTACATTCATGTTTTTTTTTTTTTTTTTCATTTATAAATCATTGAATGGATATCGACGGAAAATCTGTTTTTACTATTTGAATCTTTTTTCTTTTTTTTTTGTTAAATGTTAACTTTTTTCAGACGTAAGTGTTGTTTTTTTCAGTAATGTTTTTTTTTGTGTGCGGATGCAAATGATTCATTCTATAATTTCATCATAATTTTGTTTTTTTTTTTTAATCATTTCTTTTGTGGTTCTGTGAAATATTCTGGTAGTAAAATTATTTATTGAGGTCAATCAATTTGACCCACAATCAAAGAAAACAAATCTCATTTCGTTAAAATATTTGTTTTGATTAATTGATGGAACACTCAGATGATGAGCATGTCAGTTTCAAAGAAAAATTGTTTGTATTATTTTCATGTTTTAATTTGTTTTTTTTTTTTTTTGATTTAATTAAATATCTAGAGCAAAGCAAGACATTAACATCTATTTCGACAAAAATCGAATGCGAGTTCAATAATAATAGTATAATAAACAATTATTCAACAGCCTACACATATTTTCGTTTTTCCATTCAATAATTAGTCGGTTGGATTGGCTATTTAATAGCGTGAGCTGCGTGTTCTATTTTTGTTACTAAAATCATATAAACTGACCTTCGCTAACGCAACATATTTGTATGTTGTAGGTTTTTAAACTACCGTGTGCTTGTCTTATTATTTTAGAAAAGAAATATACTTACGTATATTAAAAGTAGGTAACTACTAGTTGTAAACTTGGTATTTACGGCAATGATTATTGTTTGTTATTTAAATAAAAATTTTAGTAAATAAATATAATTGCAGATTTGTGATGTTTTTGTCTGTGACTTTCAGAACAATTGTTTCGAATTAATTGTATTTATAGGCAGGCGTGCATTTCTAGCATCCATTTATCATGATTATTTGTTTAACTGCAATTATTATATAAAAGTAAGCGTTAATTAAATTTTAAAATAATTGATAAATGTTATGTTATGAATTTCTAATAGTTTTCGTTTACAAGATCAAAGCAAAAGATATTAGAATAAAGAAAAAAAAAGGTTTTCTATTCCGTGTTGATTATAATAATAATTAGCAATAATTTTTATGCGAAATATGTTATTTATTTTGCTTAACAATATGCTTATAAATTTTAATTAATTAAAAAAATTTAAACAATTTCAGATGAGTAAGAACGGAGCACCGCCGCCATATGGTTTCGGTAATTATTTCTTATTTTTAAATTTTATGAAGTGACAGTTGGCACCGCAAAACATTTTAAAATTCAACCACAAAAGCGGTTTCTGAATCAATCGCGACTGCCGCATCGAGCCTAATATGCTTCGATTTTGTGAAGTGAAAGCCCATACAAAAAATGCCAAAATTTCATGAAAGGGTCATTGTACGAGTAAACATGTGTAATGTCCGGAACCGCAAACAATTTTTGAATTTTAAAAGCTCTGAAACCATAAGATTCTAGTTGAGTCGTCATTTAAATTCTGTGAAAAAAATCTTTCCAAATCTATTGGTTTCAGATATATTAAATTATCAAAAAATTGTTTGCGGTTCCGGACATTACATGTTTTTTGACATTTCTTGTAGACAGTTGAATAAAATTCTGTTTGAAAAGAGCCATGTGTTCTGTCATACAATTTTTTAAAGCTGTCATAATGGGAATGTCGAAGGGATGTGGTTAATTTTTAAAAAGAGACTACATACTATTTGTGATGCTTACGTCACGACCATAATATAAGAAAAAAAATTATATTTCAATCTAATTTCTAGTGCCACCACCATCAGCACCACCAAGTTATTCGCAAGCCGTCGGTGGTGTTCCACCTACAAGTCCATATGTTCCTCAACATGCGGCTACAACTCAAATTGTAACAACAGTTGTACCAATAGGACCTCATCCAACTCACATGATATGTCCAAGTTGTCATGCCGAAGTTGATACTCGAATAAGACGTGAACCAGGTCTAATTGCATATGTTTCAGGATTTGTGATTGCATTGCTTGGGTTAGAAAAGAAAAAAAAAACAAACAAAAAAATCTTTATTTAATTAAATTGAAGTTTATACATTAATTTTTAATTTTTTGTTTTTTTTTTTTTGTTTTTCAGATGCTGGCTAGGATGTTGTTTAATACCATGTTGCATTGATGAGTGTATGGATGTTCATCATACTTGTCCAAATTGTAGAGCGTATTTAGGACGTCACCGCCGATAAAAACAAAAAAAAAAAAAAATTGTATTCAAACAAAAATTGGAAGCAAAAGATATTTGTAACAAAATGAAAATAATTTTAAAACTGCTTATAGATCGGTTTTTTCTTTATTTTTTAAATATATTCTATTTCTATCTAATTCAATAACTAACGATTTACAGAAAAACAATTTAAGAACATAATTATAATTATATATAACCAATTTTTTTTTTTTTTTTTTTTACAAGGAATGCGTGATTCAGATTTATTGGATTATCTTAAATTCGTTTTTTTTTCTTCGTGTTTGTTTTCTTTTTTTTTCTTTATGTTTGTTTTAGAAACAAATAATATTAAATTGTATATTTCACTTTTTTTTATAACTTATTTCCTTTTTTTTATATACTTATATGCATCCTATATATATATATATTATATTGATCGAAATCTCTTGATTTAAAATAACAACGATGAATGCTAAATGCATCACACAAAAACGTTTTGTTTTTTTTATTTCTTACTTTATCTTCCACTTAATAAAAAATATTATTAAAAAGTTATATCTGTTATTTATCGTTTAAGTATCAACTTATAATTATAAATGGAAAGAAGTCTTCTAAATGATAAATGGGCAAAATTATTTATAAAAAGTTTACACAATAATTTTTCTTTTTTTCTTTTTTGTTTTAAATGTATGAAAATAATAAAAAATAAAAAAAAAATAATAATAATAATAAATGGAATTACCACCCATTTTACTATAAATATAACCCACACCAAAACACATGACATATAAAAATTATTATACACGATCTGAATTTGATCTAACTTTTATAAAATTTTAAAAAAAAATATATAGTTTTTTTATGGCCACAAATTAAAACATAGAAAAATGTGTTGTGCATTTGAAATTATAATAAATGTTTTGAAAAAAAAAAAACCAATAATAATAAAAAAAAAAAAGGCTTCTTCGCTTATTATTGTTTAAACCAGAAGAATGTGCCTTTGATTTTAATTCTTATTAAAAATGTGTGGTTGATTAAGCAGATTTTTAATTATATTAACAATGTTTTTCGTTTATTTATTTTCTTTTCCTTTTATTTTTATACGCGATTTTTTTTTTTTTTTGTACTCTACGGTTTTTGTTTCGTTTTTTGTATTTTTCTTGTTAATTTAATTATGAAATTTTAATAATACACTTTTTTGAAAATATTAGAATAATGAAATTTATATAAAAAAAATTTAAATGTTGCTTTTTCTCTTATGTTAATGTGCAAAAATAAAAAAAAAACTCAGTGCTATATTTGTAAAACCAGATAATGAAAAATGTAATATGTGGCAAAAATTATAAATTTAATAAAAAAGACGCTGCAAAATAAATTTGTTTAAAATATTTTTTTTTTAAATTTTATTTAGGTGAATTTTATTGTAGGTGAAATGAAATTAGTTTTAAATTCAATACAGAAATTGTAAATTTTAAAACGGAATTATTACTATAATTATGTGGTGGTGGTGGCGTTGCTCTGTTTTACTCAATTTTAAATAATTTAAAATAAAAAAAAAATTATTTTGGCTATAGATTGGATTTGTAAATTATAAATTGTTGATTTGACACAGAAATGCAAAAGACATGTTTGTGGTGATATGTACTAAGATTCTAATCTAATTTTTTTTTTGTAAATGTTGCTTTACATACATACATTTTTTAAAAAAATTTAATTAAAAATTGAAAATTTAATAATTTGTAATGTAAAATTCAGATTTTATTACAAAATAATAAAAAAGAAGGTTTGCATCTAACACATTGTTGTTTTTAAATTCCTGAATTGAAACTTAAAGCATGTTAATAAATCAAAATCAACGTAGATTATCACGAATACAATTACAAAAAATATATAAGAAATGAAAATATATATAAATGATATTAAAGCAATGTCTGATGACTATTTAGATTTTGATGATTATGATCCTAATGATGATTATGGTGGTTTTATGATATTCACAAAATATTTGAGACGATTCATAGTTGAAAAAGTAGAAACATAATCACGTTTGTATGTTGATTTACAAGGATTTTTTGTTTTTTTTCGTAATAGTTCTTAAATCAGGTTATGTTCCAATTAATACTATAGAGATGCATGTGATTTTGTAAAATTTGGTGATCATATTGGTCAACCGAAAATTAAATATATTGCAGATTTCTCGTATTTAAGCAACTTTATTGTAATACAGTTGGTATTGTTAAAAAATAGATAATAGAATAGGCATAGTGTACATCGTTTCTAGTGAACCCGAACTCCCTTTATTAATAAAATACTGATTTAACAATGAGAAACACTAGCAGTATAGTGCAATAAAGATAAACAGATACCAACTTCAAATAGGTTTCAACCTGTTTTATCAATTGTATTGAAATTGTAAAAATGGATACACATTTGTAATTATATCTTATTGAATAACGGACTAATTATTTGTGAATATCAAATAATTGGCTATCAATAACCTAAATTAACAATTCTGGAACATATACCATATTAATTAGGGTGACCTGTAAAACAATTTTTAATAATTTATACTGCAACAAAAGAGTCGGCACTAGTGGGTAACTTTGAAACAGCAAAATCGCAAATAATTATAACGGTACTCATCACCTTTTTTGGACGCTTGACAGTTCTGATCATCTTTTTGTGCACCTACTGCCACCTAGTGAGCATGCAGATTGCGAATAACAACAGAAAAGCAATTGTTAAAATGTTTCTAGAATAAAACATTGTGATGTCTTTGGCTATATGGCTATAAAAAGTCTTTCACTGAGCACGTCTTCTTTGAACTTTGAAGGCTTCGCCCTTTATCCGTCAGAAAAAGGTGTAATGATATGCGTTTGTCAGTACTTACGCGAGCCCTGATAATTTTTCTCGCTTATACGATGAATATTGCCCATTGCCCAATTTGATGAAGCAGCTACTCATTGAGTGAGTGCACCTTACGATCATCTCTATACGTCAAATGACTACAAAAGTCAAATGGCTCGCGGTTCACCTTTCTATCGTTCTAATGTCAGTCCAAAACTATCAAAAACTGTTATCAGCAGTAACATATATATAACATTTAAATAGTATCGACTGACAGTTAAATCTAAGACTTTTTGTGCTGCCACCACAAGCTTGAACTAAAATCTATAGACATCACGTACAAAATTTGCTCATGACGGTATTTACTCACTAGCTTTAAATGGAAAATAAAAAAAAATGTGATGAAAACTGGAAAAACAGTTTTTGACACCTCTTTACTTAAGTTTATTCTATTTACCACTGAAGTGATATAGAATTGTCACTTTCTTAACTGAAGAGCTTCAAAACGACTGAACAAACTAAAACCCTTCGGCAGTTAAAATGAAGGGTCTTCGTTTAGTTTACTCACGCCGGTTGGCTCATGAGTAAACTATACTGATTATATTCTCTTCAGTTAAAAAGAACAACCATGTTGATGTGAAGAACTGAAGAATTTCAGTTTTTCGGGTAAATAGAAAGCGCCTATTACCTATGGTTCGATTAATAATCCGGGGTTAGTATGTAAAAATTGAAACGAGTTTAAAAATATCTCCACGTAGTGTAGAAAATGACGACATAAAATAATTGCAGAAATACGTGATTAGTTTATTTTAGTCAAATAATAATTGAATTAATACAATCACGATTTTCTACACTGTATAATGGACGAAAATTATCGCCCTCATTAAGCGCGATTACTTTAAGTAATCCAAAATCAAAAAGGTATATCGTATATGGCTTTGGATTGGATTGGATTAAAACGCACTACTATAAAGGTTTTTACTTATCCTTTTCCTTTAAAATATCAAATTAATTACAGTAATGAAAATTCAAACACTAAAATATATTAAATAATAATTTAACTAAATATTCTAATACTGCTGAAAAATCTTTGATTATAACTCATAAAAATACCTAATTTGTTATTACAACTGTAACACAAAAAAAATGAATAAATGATAAATAAATAAAAAAAAAAAAAAAAAAAAAAGGATTAAAACGCATCCCGATTGTTTTTTTTAAAGGTACCGGTTGTTATTACCCCCGGTTTGTACCCAATATGAAACGTCTGGAGCTGTTTATAAAGTCCCAGATTTTACCGATTGGTTTGTTTTTGACTTGGTCTGGTTTGGTCTCAAGCGCTCTAAAGCAGCGAAGTCTATCGAAAGGGCACTCGCACAGGAAGTGTTCTGCCGTCTCAATTCCCATACCACAGAAATCACAATTCGGGTCACTTTTAATTTAACCCCATGTTGTGAAGGTGGTAATTCGTCGGACAGTGTCCCGTTAGGACACCAATAATCAGATTTATCTGTCCTCTTT
>JAABKK020045876.1:0-40670 GCA_011634745.2 Catotricha subobsoleta | reverse complement strand
AAAACCGATTAAAATTTGAAAAAAAAAATAACGGTAAAAACATGATAGCCGCCATACTATGGTTACTCTAGATACTATAGTTGTCTCTACAATTTAATCTTTTCACTAAAGAGAAAGACCTAATATGGTCAAAGGTTTAAATGATTTTTGAATTTTATAATTTATAATAATAAATTGGATAAAAATCCACATTTTTTTAGTCTTGCTTGGTTTTTCCTTTTTAATTATGCATTCTTCAAATGTTTGCTCGATTACAAATATATTTCTGTTAATTTTGATTCGAATAAAAAACCAAGGGAATATCAAACACGTTTATTTATTTAACTAACGAGAACATATATGAATTACGAATATTTAAACCACTAATTTATTGGCGAATTTTGATATGAAAATATAACGAATGAAATTGTATTTAAATCACAGAATTTATTTCCTGATATTAATTTAATATTTGACAATAAAATCAATATAATATTTAATATTTATTGCTTTTCAAAATACATTATTATTATTATTTTTCTTTATTTGTAATTCTATCTCATGGATGGATTTTTTTTAGCTTTTAACGAATTACGATAATAGAACCAACAGAAGGGTGAATATCGTTTAATAAAGTTATTTCAGAGAAATAAAATTCAATATGTTTTATAATTTAGAATAAACCAAATTTTGTTGTAAAAAATTTCCCTATGAAATTGATATCATCCGTAAAAGCTGTGTTTGGATTTTGAAGTGTAAAATGTAAAGAAAAAAAATCGTTTTTAAAAAATTTAATAATTGTTGCTACATTAACTTTCGTAAAAATGGATGTACTCGTATAAGAAAGAGAAAAAAAGAAGTAAGCACAGGAACATTGAAACTAAGCTAATGATTTGTTCAAATTTTCAAGTACATTTTCAACTCTAAAAATAAATATCTAGAGAATATATATTATTTATCCATTAGTTAATGCGAAATTGAATGTTGAGGACGGTATCGTTTTTCATTTTTTAAACTAAAAATTCTATCTTTTTAATTTTCAGAAAATAATTACACTGTAACTGTTTTCAAAATTATTCCAGTGACCAAATATATATAATGTATACAATATACTATACAGCGTCAGCGATTAGATACACAACAATACTTTTGGAGGATATTTTTTTTTTTTTTTAATTAGGCAGAGAAGGAAAACAATCATTTTAAGTGAGAATTACTGTAGAAAATAATCATCAACTCGTATAATCCGAGAATCTCGAATAAATAGCTACACTTAAATTCATGCTTATGAAACTCGAGATATAATCTAAGTATACTCGAGTTATTGCTTCTGAAAAAGTCAACAGTCAATTTCAATTCAATTTGAAAGCATTCCTACAAGCAGTTCATGAGAAAAGCGTCATAATGTACAGTAAAAAATGATAAAAAAAAGTCCTCGCGAGATTCTAGGGATTGAGCTTATGCCTACCAATCCTTAGCCTTATAGCTGTTATTCAATGAAATAATATGTTACGCAAACTTTCCTTTTTTTTAAATGTTAATATTAAATAATTAGAAAGAACAAGAACTATTATACTTTTAAGAAATGTTAATTGCACGCCATTGTAATTTTAAATTCACACACGTACGCAATGAATGATTAGAAATATTTATAAAATTCTCTCTTGAAATCTCGAAAGTACTCAAACAATGGTAGGTATGTGAAAAATCAGTATTAAACACTGTGTAGATGTTGCGATGAAAAGAAGAGAGGAGAACCGGCTTGGGAAAATACGGAAACGAATATCAAATGTAAAAATACACATTCACCAAAAAATTTATGATTTTTTTTTTTTTTGTTAGGTACGTTATATTTCATGTGTGTCACTTGTGTTTGAGTGCGATTACGATATAGTTGGTGGAGTACCTGTGTCTAGGCATTTTGAATACAAATTGCGGTGCTGAATTATATGATATATTTAAAATGGAAATATAATTATGTAACTAGTCGCTCTTTAAAAATGTGATTAAATTGAAGATATGACTTACTAGCAATAAAATAGGCAATATTAAAACTTTGGAATTCTCTTTAGAAAGAAAAAAAAAAAATAAACATAAAACCAAATTTGTTATTTTTTTGGTCTCATTCGACAAATTTTCGGTTCAAAAAAAATTTAATTATGTATTTCTATTTTTTTTTAAATTTTATTTTAATTTTGAAATGCAGAAAGGCTGGTGATGAATATTTGGTATAATTTTAGGTGTATATTTCCCATAAATTGGATTAAGTGAAGTGCTAGATTTAAACTAATGTTTAATATGTGTATAATGTATATGTTCTGTGTGTACTGTGTGCAGTTGACATTATATGCTTTTACATTTATGCTAAAATATAATAAAATACATTAAATGTGAATGAAATGCAAACAAATTACAGTAATTTGGTGATTGGCCATTCCTATATATAGTAAAAAAAAAAATATTTTTTACTTTTATCTGGCGTTATTAAATAAAGTAGGACAGCTCGCATATAAGCCATTAAAGAGTTTTATATATATGTATTAATTAAATTGAAAAATAAATTGTAATCTGAAAGTATTAGGGAATAGTATCCATCTGATGATTCTGAACGTTAATTCATCAAAACTGTTGTAATTTTTTCTATTCCTGTTTCTAAAAGCTTTGATTAAGATTAGCTTGTGTACACAAAAACACCATTAGATCTTAGGTTTATTTTATTATATATTTTCCTATATCTTATTCTTATTATGTATTATTATTATTATTAGTCTCAACGATTTTAGTTCTATTGCTGCCGAATGTCTATATTGTCTATATTATGTATTTTGTTTATATATTTATATATATTATTTATATTTGATTGTATAGTGACGATGTTTGTTTGGAGATGAATAATACGGATTTTCACATAAATTTACAACTTTTGATTAATATAATTATAAATAGCCATTGTTTTAGTGAAATACAAACAGCACCCAGATAATTTATTTCAAACACAATAAACACTTATTATATTGTTCGTTCGCGTTGCCATATGCTTATTTTATGAGATATTTATGGTACGCAAGAATGTAATAATAACCTTATTCTCTTTGAACTATAAATAACATTTTAGATTTCTATACAAAATCATAAACAAACAATTGATTTTCTATAGAGTAATTTAAATGAACGAATAAGTATTACACAGGGTGTTTCAGTTAAAACTCCGTAGGCTTCACTTTTAATATTATATAGATACGCTTTTTTCGTCTATCAGAAAGTTGTACAAAACAATCAATTTGAATAATTAGTACAGATAATCAAATTGGCATAAAAATGACATAATCTTTTAGACCATTTTACTTCATTTTTGAAAAAAAAAAATGATGTGTAAAAAATGCATATGCGTTAGTTTATGTAATACAAATATTATTCAATAAATTGCAATTGCAATTTCGTGTGAATTTTGTAGCACAACATTCGAGAAATTATGATAGTTTTGGTCGGTTCATTTCATAAAATTATTTATTGGTAATTTAGATTATCAATTGATTATCCAAATCCATAGGCTTTGTAATGCTTAAATTGACTTCATTATCGGCCTCTGAACTACATTCGTCTTCATCGTCAGTGGCATTTTTCAACTATTTCATCTTCATTCCACAGAATTACATCATTGATGCAATGAAATATAAATAACCTATTCCAAAAACTTATTTTCGTTCGATTGTTTCTATTGCCGTAAATATTGAAAAAAATCGTACTAAAATTTTTATTATTTTATATCTCTAAATAAGCAACTTATTATACAAATATTAAAATAATTTTCTGTGAATAAATCAGCTAAAGTTTTTTGGTTAGAATTAGAGTTTTTTTTTCAAATGGTTTTTTTCGTTGAACTCATTATAAATATACCTTTCCTTTGCGATACATAAAACTATACGTTTCTATTTAAATAAATAAAAAAAGACTAAACGTTAATACCAGTTGTATTTGTACCATTTTGATTATACTATATTGTATCAAATTGATTGCTTTCTACAACTTCCCATATTATCTATAAATCTATAATATTAAGAAAAAATAATAGACTATATCTATGGGTGTTTTAACTGAAACACCCTGTATATTATACCTAATTGATATTTTCCTTGATTAATAATTATAATTGAATTTGATAGGATAGGATTGGTATATATTTAATTCAGTTTTTGATTGGTTTAGTTCTTAAAAGATTTGACTCGCTGTGTACCATGTGGAACAATTGGCTTAGAGCACTTCTATTTTCATGCAGGCACTGTTTTTTCACAATTTCAATTTAACTTTTCTCTTTATTTTCTAAACATTTGTGTTATTGTGGATACCAGCTTTTTCAACATATCTATTTCGTAGGGACTGCGACATAGTCTTCAAAAAATGGGTCTCTAGGGATCGTCTAAGTATGTTTTTTGATAGACAAGTTATAAATGCAGATAGAAGCAAACTAAAAATGGGAGGCATTTTTTTTTATTGCGAAACCCCTAAATCACATACGTAGTAAGAATCACAGTATAAAAAAAATAAAAAACTTCCTTTATTATACTATTGCTTTATGTCATTTAGGGTCCATAAAACTTGTACCGAGGGACGGTCCCGTAAAATCATAAAAAAATTGTTTTTATCTAATAATTATCCCTTGCAAGTACATACTTACAAGAGATACACATTAAATAGAAAATAAAGATAATATTCGAATAAAAGCTGTATTCGTAGTACCTATCATATTTTTTTAATTACGTTTGATATAAATTTATGGGGTTTTTGTATATAAATACAAATAGCTCATATTTCAAAAGAAAATATTGAAATAAATTATTTGTTAAATCACATTTATTTAGCAGCTATTTGATGTCACATCTAAATAAAAAATTGTACATACGTGTAGCTGCGTACCTATTTCAATTTATGTGGCAATAGACAGATGTATTCAAGTTATTCATTTCAAATCATCTCATCTGCTATGCATCCATATTATTATTGTTTATTATATGAAAAATATATGTACTTAAATAACTCGACAGATAAAACATAAATATATATACAATATACAACAAATATGAATTGAAATATGATACATACGTACACATCTTGTAGTTTTTCAGTTATAAACATGTTAAATTGTATGTTGTTACATTGTTTTGATATCATTGTATTATACATCGCTGGGTTTCCCGATAATAATAAACAAAACAATATAAGTTTGCTACATTTGCAACAAATTTATGTTTATTTATTTATTTATTTTTTTATGATGGAATGTATTTAAATGGAATGTGAAACGAGTTACATCTTCACATTGAATGCAAAGAATGAACAAAGAATATTTCATAGGAATTGTAAAGGTTTCCAACGATTCCTTTTTTATGCAGTAATAAAAATGTACATTGCTGCACGTGTACACACTACACACAGGATAGTCTTTAGCCAATTTATTATATTATTTGGAGTATAGTTGTTCTTGTTCATAGATGTAATGATATGATATCGGTATAGTCATGGTCGTTATGATACTTTAGATTTTATTACCTCTGGATTTTATATGATATAAAGTAGAAATGTAAAACTGTTTCGATTAACAGAAATAACTAAGTGGAACTATACGTGAGATTTTGATATATTTATACAGAATCGACAAATCAATTACAATTTACATTTTTAATTACAAGGAATTACATTGAACATAAATACAAATCTATTAAATGGGATTAACATTGGAAAAATATTTTGCATCAATTTAAGTAAAATCTAAAAATATTATAAAAAAAAAAATTTTTGTTCTCATCTATAAATTTGAAATTTTGTTTGCAGAAGCCCATAAGGGCATTTCAAACTGGCACATCAGTTTTGGTTTTCATATCCCCCGCCAGGCGCCTCTGGTGGAGAAAAGGGTAAGTTGTTGTTGTTGTTGTTGTTGTTGTTGTTGATGTTGATGTTCATGTTGATGTTGTTATTATTGTTGTTGTTATTGTTAAAATAATCTCATTGGTGTTGTAATTTGTATTATGATGTTGAAGTTCTTCTATCATTAATTTGTGTTCAATAATTAAAAACTGCTTTTGTGAATTTATTATAATTTTTAATTAATTAATATTTCTTGAAATAAAATCTAATATGAGTTAACTATTGTGTTGTGGTATCGTTTTTCTAAATCATAAAATGTCTTTGAGCAAATCAGAAGATTTAATAATTTATATAAATTTCTATTATCAAGTGTTTAGTTAAATACTTAAATACATTTTTTTTATTATTATTTATATCCACAGCTAAATGTGTTCCTACTTCTGTTCAATATATTTGCCATTGTTGTTCAATGACTATACTTTATATTGTCTTAATAGAATATTTCTGTTTTTCGGCTCCACAGAATTGAAGGGGAGAGTGATGGATGAGAACTGAGTAAATTCGTATCCAAGTCGAGTAACCTTTGGATATAAACTTTCAAACCGTCCATATATTGCCTTTCTAAATTATATTCAATATAATTTTATTTAAGGCATAGCTTGATACAATACCCAGGAAAATTTATGTTCAAGTCCTATCACGCAGGCAATCATTATTGTATTGAGGCGTCGTGCTAGCATTCAGTAGGTTCGGGGATGTATGCTGAACACATTTATAATGAATAAATGAATATATAAATAAATAAATAAATAAAAATATGTTTGGAATGCGTTCAGAAACTATCATATAGTAAAAGTTATTCATTCATTTTTTACTCGTTCACACAAGCCACTTAGTCATTTTTTAAGCAATTGTCACAAATTTGTTGTGAACGAACTTTAATAAAATTCGGTAAAAAATATTAAATAACTTTTATGCTTTATTCCCTTCCTTATTGTTAAACATTACCGAAGATTACTAAAATTAAAGCCATAGTATAATTAAAACCTCAAAATTTTTGTGAATATTAACTGATTTTGCGTTTGTGAATGACAAATAGTCATTTAATAAAATATATCTGAACGCATGCCTGAGAATCAATTTTTAAACTGTTAACATTTCTTTTAATTTAGATGGTTCATCCATTACTATCCTTCTTATTTCTACGAAAGTAAATAAAAATATATCAAATAAGTAAAAAAACAAAAAAAAAATGACATTGACCCTCAGTATGTTTTCTTAACTACCATAATAACTTTTTTTTGTTCAATTTTTTTTTAAAGCTGGACTGATAATAAAAGAGAATTCTTTTTTTTTTTTGAGAAAAGTTTTATTTGATGTTGTTTTTTGTATGTTCAATGATTTTTGAGCACATTGATATTTATTGTTGATTATCTTTTCTTTTTTTTTTTTTGGTTTTAATCTACAGATATGTTTTCCATCACCATTTTGAATTCAGCCACCTGTAACATAATTTTGAATTTATTTTCAGGAGAAAAGAGAAAAACGTAATAAGATAAATTAGATGAATTTGTCTACTCATTTTTGGGTACAAATCAGTTTTTATTGAAAAATTGTGGTTGTCTTTTTCAATATTTAAATTGGTAAAAGTCAACAGGACACATTTTTTTTAAGTCATATTTGATAATGAAAGATCGATTCTCTGTAGATTCGTAAAATGTATATAAAGGATTTTCAACAGCATTTTAAAGTGAAAAGTTCAGGATATATTTCATTTCATCTCAATTCAGCGCAATTGATGACCACTTGGATTAGAATCGATTGTAATCATCAAATATTTAAACTTAATACATACATACATTAGAAATATACAAGTGGTTTTAACAGTTTTCTAAATATATGGTGCTATACATAAATCATTATTTTTAACATTCCATTAGTCATCATTATCTATTTTTAAGGTATGATAGTGTCATCTCATGTAATACCCATTCATATAATTATTATTAATTATTTTACTACTAATCTAATGAATAATTCTTCCCTTCTATGAACAATAATATATTTACATATATGTATTAAGTTTTGTGAAATAATTATTATAGTACATATATATATGTGTAATAATTAAGGACGATTTTAATTGTTAAAATTTCTACAAGTTTTGAATAGAATATCGTATATTATAATATAATGTTGTTATCATAAGACCGAAATGCAGGTTATTATACTTATATGTATAACACAGTACCTATATTATATATAGCTTATAATATGTATGATTATGTTTAAGCAAAAGGAAAAATAAAACCGAAGAAATTATTTAAAAGAACAGAAAAAGGCAAACCATTATAATAATATGTATGTAGAAAATTTGTTTTTCGAGTCTTTCGTACAATTTAATCTGTTAAAGCATATATACATCGTTTAACCTTTTAAACCAACATAAAACAGATTAAAATACAATCCAACTTAATCGTGTGTCGAGCCATTTTCCACAGAACCTCTGTCATAATATTCTCCTTTAATTTTCATATCCATTATTTTATATAAAGCTTAAAGTTATAATCAAAATAGAAAATTTATCGTATAGGTTATCTTAAATGGTAAATTAAATTTTATTTCAAGATGCGCGAAACAAAAAGGAAAAAGGAAGGAAACTAATAAAAACTGTTGCCTCACATGTATTTTCTATATTTTATATGTAACTACTTAAACAACTACGTGCTAAAAAAAATAAAATAAAATAAAATAAGCTGATATGAAAATGGTGTTAATAATATTATAAACTTTGCATTCCATAAATTATTAATAATTTTATTTAAAACAATAACGCTATAAGTTAAATATTTTGCTTACAGGTAAAAATTCAGCACAAACTGACGAAGAAAAACAACGTGAACGTCAACGTAACGAACGCGAACAGAAAAACGCTGAACTTGAAGCACAAAATATCAAGGTTTACAAAATCATAATGTTTTAATGAAATGTTGTTCTTTTAGTATTAATCATACAGGGTGTGCTTACGAAAACTTTCATATATTTTTAGTGAGATAGTGCAATATTTACTTAAATTTATATTTGAATGGAAAAGTAGTCTAAGAATTTGATATAAACGCTTATGCCATTTTCCTTTAATTAGCTAAGTGAAAGGATAATTCATATTAAGATTATTCATATTCACGAAATTTTAGACCAATTCGCACTTATACAACTTTATCAGTCTCCTTGTCATTTATTTATGTCCTATAGACATGGAACTTTTCGGTTGGGCACCGTGTGTTGTGTTTTCGAATTTCATTCTTTTATTTTATCTGACCTGCATACAAATATGTTCTAAGTTTATTAATATTTTTAGAGGGAACGAGAAGCACGTGAAGCAAGACAACTAGATCGTGAGATCCGGGCGCAAGAACGACATTATCAAGCTGAATCTAAAAAACAAAAAGAAGCTGAATTACAAAAACAAGCGGATAAAACATCTCAGGTGCATACACAACTTAGCCAAAATCAAAAAGGTTCTTCCAGTGAACGTACATCATCTGCATCCACGCCTCCATCAAAATCTCCAAGAGATTCTGTTGAAAGAACTATACCATCGGATGGGAAATCGAGAGCACTTTCTATAGAAAAAGAAAAAGTCATCGATAAATTAGGTACATCATCGAATCAGACGATTTCAGAAAGTATTCGACAGGATTCAATTGCTTCCAGTATTAAGGTTCATTATAATATTTTTATTCATGAATATTGAACATTTTATTCATAAATAATAATATATCTTTCAGGAACAATCTAAGGGAACATCATCATTACCACAAACAGTAACTAGTCATCCTTCAGTAGTGGCGGGACCACCTTTACCGTTTGCTGTTGCAGCGCTAGCGACCGTTGCACCAATACTACCATTAGGTGTGACTGGACTGCGAGATGATTCAACTGAAAGCGATCAATCGTTAACATATTCTCAATCACAGTCTGAAGCGCTACATAGATTTATGTAAGTAAATTTTTGTTAAATTCTACAAAATTATATGGAAAATTAATTATATATAACAAACTAATGAATTATTGAATTTTTAATTCAATCTCATTTTTTTGTTATTCTCAACCATTTTTTTTTGTGTGTAATAATTAGAAGCAGAAAGCTTTGTTAGGTCGCTAAATTAATATGGCGTCTCCATTTTACTATGATTTCAATTTGTACTAAAAGTAAAAATATATAAATAGACTTTAAGGTAAAAGCTTTCAGTGTTGTATGTTTACTTCAAATTAGTTTACAAAATTGTGCATATTACACTTTCATTGGATTTGAGTGTTTCTTATATAAGACTAAAAACAATCTTTAAGAATGTATATACTAATTGCCAACAGAGCATATAAATTTATTGTCCATTTTTTAATAATATGAATATGATCTTCAAATAAGAAAAATATGATGAATTTACATCCATCTAAGTAATTAATAAACATTTACATTTTCTCAGTTTTGCCAAACATCATCCGTTTTACATGGTTTACGAATATGGATGTTCTAAACTTCTGGAGCATGTATCCGGGGTTTGTAGAAGACAAAGAGCTTATCCAAAATTTATTATTACAGTTAGAAAATTATTTGTTAAACCCCTTCGATTAAATCATTTAAATGCTAATATCGTATAACTTATCCAACGAATCCAAAATGTGTGAACCCAAAGTGATTTTATCGACAAACTTGCATGAAAGAATTTCAAAACGTAAAAGTTCGATAACGGTTAATTTTAGACCCCTACCTCTAATAACCTCAGCTTCAGTTAGAAGAAGTTAGGAAAATATGAGAATCAAGCACCCTGCATATTTAATTATTTAAATGTATTCCATCAAAATATTATACGAAAATTGTAATTGAAAACAATGAAAAATTCAACAAATTAACTTAATGGCATTATTTTTCCACATAAATTCGTTATAATTTAATTTTTATTCTTTCCTTTTTCATTTTGTATTGAATTTTCTGTAATTTATGTCTCATAATATAAATAATAAGTCCTATAAATAGCAATATAATTCAGTCTCTAATTCTTAACTGTAATCTCATTATTACGATATTCATTGTACTTACCTAGAAAACCCTCTGGCTATTTGTAACGCAACAACCAAACGGAAATATCACATAACTTATGGTAATGTCTTGTTTATATTAGCATTATTATCAGCAAAAAATTTATCTTACGCCATAATTTAACTCCTAATACTTGTCTGTGTCATTTTTTTTCTTCTTAGTACAAAATTAGTGAAAACTGTAGTTCATTACATCAATTTTGGTAATGAATATTTATCCAGGATTAAATTTTCCATTACCGCAAAAAGAAAGAAAAACGAAGAAGAAGAGATCCATTCGGTTATTATAAAATAAATTAATCACCATACTACTACCATCCACCTCTTTAAACTCTTAATGCTGCTGTGCAATTCTTATCTTAGACTAGCAACGATAGATTAAAGCTACCGTTTCCTTAATTTATTTTAATAGAATGAAAACAAAATTAACAGTTTGTAGGCGACTGATGGGCAACCTTGAGCCACCAAATAAATATTATTTTCATTTCTGACTAAATTTTAAATTCTCATTTAGATGTTGGCATTACAAAATGTTATATAGCGATAGTAGAATAAGTTGAACAATTCATTTAAAAAGGATGAAAATCGAAAATAAAAAAAAAAAAAATCAGCAAATTTTCACTGTGTATGTATTGTGCATATATCGTTTGTAATGCTTTAGCAAAATTCAAGTAAAAAAAAAAAAAATTGAAAATATAGGCTATAAGACTACAGACATAGGTATATAATAAAGGAGTCAAAAAATGTATCCCGTATAATTTCATTAGGTAGATATATATTTCATGCAAACAGTAGCTAAGTTTAGGTAAAGGTATACATACTACCGTCTGTGGTTGTCTCTTTTTATCAAATGTTATTATGTAATATTTTTTGATATTCAGGTTTAATGTGTGTACATAACCGCCTGAATATAATCATATATAGCACTATATTATATACTTAGCAATAATATATACAGAGGACGGTTAGCTTTACCGCACTGCAGATACAAAGAACAGGGTGAATTATATATTATACAATATTTATGTGTATAATGTAATATATTGTATAAAATATTTAGTTATAATATAGGAAAGCATTTAGAAATGAGGATTTAGGCAAGCTGGCACAATCATTATTTGGAAACCATAGGTTATCGATATTCTAACATATTAAATAACATTATATTCCATTACAGTATAAGGTTTTGTTTCTTTTCAATTTGAAAAGTATAATATAGGTTTGTGGGAAAATAACAATTTTTCATGTTCGTTTTATAAGCACTTTAGACAATTGCACTGAAAACTTGAAAATTTTCTTAATATTCTTTAATTAAAATTAATGTTGTTGAATAAAAATTCTAAATATTTTATTATTCAAAGAGTAATAGTGAAACCATAGACAGTGGGGCTTGGTATGTGGGCGAATGTAATCAAGTTGAATTTATTACATTATATTATATATTTTGGCGGGAATAGTAAAGCTTTTAAAGCATTATGTAAAATATATGGAGGCTTAAATTTTATGGTTAATAAAATGTTAAATATTTATTATTATTTGTTTAACGAAATGAAACTTTCATGTTGTCTTGTTTGTAGCTGTGATTGTTTATTTAATATCAAAATTTTAGTGAGGTGGTAGCTGATTTTTTTTTGTTGAATCTTACGTTTTTATTCGCGACGTTTTGAAAATAAATTTTATTCATAAAGCAGCAAGGAAGAGAAAGTTAAGCTGGTTTGGGCATAGAATACATAGAATAGAGAAGAATAGATTACCAAAAAAAGTTTTGAAGCTGTATGTAGGTGTTAGAAATAGGGAAAGACCTAGAAGAAGAGTTATTGACTCAGTTGAAAAGGATTTAATTGATAGAGATTTGATGTTAAATGATAGAGTTCTTAACTAGGAATAGGCAGAATTGGAAGAGGGTGATTAAAGGGCCTTACGCCGAAAGCCATTAAAGTATAATGATAATAATTCTCCATTTACAAGTAATTACAGTTTCTGGTATTATGTAGTTTGGAGTTGTGTATCCAAATTGTATTATGGTGATTGTTGAGCAAAATATTGTTATTCAAGATTACGCTTAAAAGTAATACACATCCCCTTTCCTTTAATTATTTACCTGTATGGTAGCATGTATTCGAACCAACAACCCAAAAAAGTGAAAAATCTCTCAGTGAAGGACCATATCTAGAATAACTACAATATTATAGTTATTTATACAATTACCATTAGCATCAATCCCTTTTACGAAGTTCCTTCTTATCTGAATATATAATTTACTAGGCAGTTAGTAAGCATATAGCCCTGCAGCTAATACAAAAAAAAAACCTAATATTGAGACTGTAAGCAATAGATTTTATTATAATTTTCTCTTGCATTATGTGTTTAATCTTACCATAAGTACCTACCAGTTCTACCAATTTCAAAAGAGTGTGCGTCGCCAATTTTTTTTTTAGGAAAAAAACGAATAAGCACGTGTCTTTCTTGTATATATTTTTTACCCACTAACCTTCTGCCAACTTTTATGTAGCTAGACAGAGACGTCGACATTTTTATTTGTTTGTATGAATATGACGCTCATCCTAGAGCACAAATTTTATATCGAAAACATAGGCGCAATGCAGTTCTTGTTTTGTGTTTGGATTTTTTTTCTTTTACCTAAGCTTTTATATATTTATTCCGTTTTTTTTTCTGTTTCATATCCTTCTGCATAAATCCTAAGGTTAATTTATTTTTTCAATAGCTGTAAATCTATTTTTAGTCTTTAAGGTTTTATTATTAAATTTTAAAAATTGTGTTGACTGTAAATCACGCTACTACCTCTAGAACACTATTTCTTATTAAGAAACTCCGACTTTTGCTTTTTGCTTCATTTCAGAAAAATTTAATAAAATTTAGCTGCCAAACAAACACTGCTTCATTTTTGTTAACATATACCTAATTATATTATGAATAGAATTAAATTCTCCGTCTTTTGGTTGATTGAGGATAGTAAAAAAAAAGTCGGATTTTCTGAGAATATTTAGATATAAGCAATCAGTAGGCAGATATAAGTGCACTTAAGAACTCGGACGGTTAAATTTCAAAGGCAAATATAAATATATTTTATACTAAAAAATTGCGACAAGAACCACGATGACTTTTTTTTAACAAATCGTATATCAAACAAGAATTTAATATACAAAGACGCTATTTATTTTTTTCTAAAATCAGCAGCGGGTCCCCAGTGTACATATGTATACCTGTAAGTACCAAAATATGTAATTAAAGTAAATACAATATTTTAATACCAATTACTTAGGTACTTTGCCAATAGGTAAAAGGAACGAATAAAATAAGTAATACATAATTATAATTCGCTATAATTTCAAGTTTAGTTATGTAATAAGTAAAACAATTTTTTTTCTTTAACATTGACCGAATATAAAAGTAAAACTGTTTTAAAAGTTAAATAAACAACATAATATTGACCTAAAATCAGAGTTGTTAAATATCATGATATTTTTAAAAATATCATGACATTTGTCATAAATGATATAAATGATAAAATATGTTAAAAAAGTCAGTAAACAAATACAATTTTGATCAAAACTAGTTTTTACTGTCAAATTAAATTCTTTTCTTCAAGAAAAAATTAATTTGGAATGCGCTTGCAAAATTGAAGTAGTTTTACTTTTATTTTATTTTATAAATAATTTTTTTATAACGAATTCGAATAAAACTGATGAAAATGAATATTAATTTATTACACGCATATTGGATGTTTTAATGCGTTTAATATTTTAGATTTTAATTTAGACAAATATAAATTATTATAGAACTTAAAATTCAAAATATAATAGAACTTTGAATTTTTGTCATAAATGCATGATATTAATGAAAATGACATTTGATTTATATCAACGTGATTTATATCATAACAACCCTGCCTAAAATATTTGTTCATCTAACATTTATATACATATTTTCAAATACAATTCAAAAACACATTATCTACATCAACTAATTCTTTATTAAATATAATTCAGATATACCAAAATATACATTGAAAATATTTTTCCAACAATCATTCGAAAGTACATAAAATAAGGACGAATGGACAATAACGTTTCACCCGGGACTACTCTATATTTAATAATGCAAAATATGTTCCATATTATTATTAGATATATGATTTTTTCTTTCTTCGCATATTGTTTTTCCGGCAATAAAAACGGTGTGGCCTGAAAATTGTTATATGTTAATTTAACCGAAATGTGTGCAAAAGAGATAATATTATAAAAAATAAAAAACATACATATAATAAGAATGAGACAAGAACAACGATTTTTCCCAAACAATATCGCCTAGATGTATGGGTTTTGTAAATGGAGAGTAATCAACCTTCTCGTTTTAAATGTCATACGCTTTTTTCTTTATTCTTTTCAAACAGTGAGAAAAGGATTTTTTTTTTTTTTTTTGTTAATTTTAGGTATTATCTTGTATTATACAATTTGCCATTTAGATTTTTATTTATTTATATATAAAACTCTGCATTGTGGGAATTATGTTAAGAACAGAATACGAACTAGATTGATAATTTAACTGATGTTTTTTTTTGGATTTTGCTAGTAAATTATTTGGAAGTATGTATTAAAAATTAAAATAGAATTATAGCTATATATTATCTATTCGGATGGGTCGATTTCTTTTTCATAACTTACTACCAAAGCTGAAATAATAATGTCATTTGTATAGCTATCCTGTATGTTAAGGTCATTTTACTGGAGGGCAACATTTTGTATGAAATTTGTTTCATCTCTTACAAATTGCAACCCTTCACTTATATTATATTCATCTCTTGAAATAGTTCGCGAAATGACATCATCCTGGAATCGTTTAAAAACATTATTAAATTACCTAAATAACAAAAATAAATTTATTACTTTTAATTTAAGCAACTTCTATTTAGAAGAAATGGCTGTGATTTGCAATTTTTCGATAAATTGGAGAAATAACTCAACTTTGAATAATCATAACTCCTGAATGGCTGTACTTATCGCGCTCAAATAATTATCGTATTCAAGTTGGACCTTTATACCAACCCTAGTGCTAAAGTATACTTTAAAAAATATTTTATAAAATATAGCAGCTATTCTTTGTAAGATATACTTTGATAAAATATCCATGTGTGGTATACTTTAAAGTAGATATACCTTATAAGGTATACTAATTTATACCCCAAAAAAAACAGGTTTACGTAATTATTAAATATTAAATTGTATATCCAATATAACTTAATTTATCTACTATGTACAGTTTATTTTGAAAATATATCTTGTTTTGTTTACTACTTCATCAGTATGATTTGAAAAATATTAAAAACTTTTTTTTTTTATGTATGAAGGTATATCAAGTATATACCCTAAAGATAATACAAAATACGTAATATACTTTACTACATTGTGTTCCAAGATATTCACCACAGGAATACCTTGCATAACATAATTTCTATATTAAAAATAATCACTAAGGAACTAAAAAAATTATATTGAGATTGAATATTCGTTGTTTATTATGAACTTCGTAGTTATATCAGATTTTGAAAACTATTTTTTTTTGTGAAATTTTGAAACTTGATAACAACGAAAATGATGGTAAACTACGAATATCTAATATATTATTACTTTTCTCATTTTAAAATAAAAAATCTAAATAAAAATATTGAGCATGGAATTCTATAAAATAAATAAATATAACATTTGACGGCTGTGGCTTACTGCAGCAATAATTCGATTTTCACACTAGTTGAGTAAACTCTCTCTGATATTTATTGTTTTGTTTTGTTTTTTTTTTCTTGCGCTATCCGTTACCTTCGATTAGATTATATCTGCATTCAGTTGTTTTAACCTATATAACTTCACATGCATCAATATACCACAAAAACCATGTCGTCCTCCTGTTCAGTGTTATAACGATCAAATCATATAACACGAATACCTCTACAGAAACTTATATATATGAAAATCGTATAAAATAAAGCAAACAAATAAACAACCTTTATTTTCAACTGTTATGCGCTTTGCTATGCTTACACACTAAGCAAACACTATTTTTCGCAACATACACAAAATAAAATCATACAACAAGCTAGCAGCAGCACACATATAGCCATTTCGTTTGCAGAGTGGCAGAGACCCACTAACACAGATTCATGTCCTATGCCTATATATTTTCATTTTATCAGCAGAGAGATATTTCTTGAATGCGACGAACACGCGATTCCAATAAACTTTCATATCACAGTCGAATCGAAACTTTGTTACGGTTCTAATCGGTTGAGCTTAAGGCTTAAGCGATAGAAACTTTGTCGATGATTATGTGAAGTACATTTCAGTTGTTGTTGTTGTTGTTTGTTCTTATGTGTTATTTAATGTGAAAATCGTTTTTGTTACAATTTTATTTTATTATTTTTTACATTTTCCCTGCCGTTCGTTTTAAATAAATCGATTTTTTTTTTGTTTATGTGGGAAATTTATGTGTGTAATATTTGTGTAAAAAATTATGTGTTATTTGTCGCGTGATATTAAATTTTCTATAATATTCAAAAGTGTGTATAATAACAAACAAAAAATAAAACACTAAATATACTTATGTAATTAATATATAATAAAAGTTTCATGAAAATGCTGTGATATAAAACAAACAAACAAAAAAAAAAAGAAATTATGAAAATTAGTGTTAAAATTAAGCAAATAATATTTATTTAAAAAAAAAAACGAAAAGAAAAAAAAATATATTCAAATAAAAGAATTGGCAAATATTTTGAGGCTTAATAAAATAGAAAAGGAAAAACTTACTTAGTTGAAAGTATTGATGTATCGAAGAAAGAAAAAAAGTGGGTATAAAGCTGCACCTCCATAAAAAAAAAACAGGCTATGGTTATGCTTATGACGGTGGTGCCTAGATTTCGTCGAATAGAGTTGATGAATAAGATTGTTTTGCTTGCTTGGTTTATTTGTGTACCTTTTTTTCGGTTCGCATTCAATTGCTTTACCATAAAATTTGCTGTGTACACTGTACATATTTCAATATTATTATATAACATTAGATCATTAATCGTATAAAGTATTGAGCGAATTATGTAATATTCATATTATTTAATGTAGAATTTGATGAATGGGACAACATCATGAATATTCAATTAATATTATTAATGAATAATTTAAATATGTGTATGTATTAACCATTGCGTTGAAAATTTAAATTTTAAAATGAGTACACAGCTAAAGATTTGAATAAGCTATGCTATACGATGGAAATCACTATCATTTTGTGAATTTTTCTTCTTTAACTTTATTTGAATAAATAAACTATGAAAAACAATAAAATTGTTTCCGAATTTTTTTCTTCTCGATTCCATTGAAAATATAAAATATAATTTTTAATTGTTTTCAAGTGTCAATGGTTTTTAGATTTTATATGCTGTGTTAAAATTAAAAAATACAGTTCATAAAATTTCTTTTGTCACCGGAAGCTATATCCAGTTCAACCAGAAAACGGTTTATATGTTATTTTAAAAAATTATTTTATGAAGTTTGCAAAAGCCAGGTTATTGCATTTTTGACAAATAATTGACACCCTGTTTCTTATAAATAAGAAAATTTGAATGATTATATAGTTCAAAAGGCATTGAATGTTGAATTGGTTGCATCAATTACACGTATAGCTATAGATATAATATTATATGTCAATTAGTTACCCTTGTAATTATAAATTTATATCTGTTGATTCTCAAACGATTGTTTAGCTAATAATAATTTACTTAAATATTCTACGTGAATACAAAATTATATTTCCTTAAATTGTTCGATTGACTTGCGTGTCAATGTAAACGATAATTTACTAAAAAATATACAAATGCACATTCTTTGTATTTGTTCGATTTTGTGAAGTCTGATCTTTGTACATTCGTAATTTGTAAGTGTAGATTCTGGAGCCTAATTTTGTGAGGTCGAAAAAAAAAATCATCACTCAATTATTGATTAAAGTGATCCAAATCCAAATTATATAATGATTATCGATTTTTTTTTAATTAATATTTTCATTAAAAAATAAAGATAAAAAATAATCGATTTCTCAAAAAATGATAATAGAAAAAATTGTGCGATTTTCATTAATTCACGATTTATTGATTTAATCGTAAACGCTGTCTGACCTCTACTGAACTGTCGATATAGCTTCAAATTCCGTTTAGACTTTTTTTTTATTTTTAAATTAACGCAGCGCTCATTTTAGTAAAACTATCATAATATGTATACAAAATGCAATTGAATCTATTTCTTTTAGAATACCAACACATTTGATTTATATTATAATTCCACTCAATCTATATTTCGATCAGGTAAATAGAATCCAACTGCTAAATAATCACTAAAATTAATATTTCGGGGTTGATTATAATAACAAAAAAAAAAAAAAAGAAGAAGAAACGATTAACCAATTCCATATAATTTTTCATTCATTGTTCTCACAGCCAATAAAATTTCGTGCTTCCATAAATAAATATTAATAAATTATGCTGTTGTAGTCGCGCGTACCGTTCACAATATAGGGGAAAAAAACAGAAAACTAATTTATAATAATTGATATTTCTGTCCCGTTCATAATATAGGTGTTTGGTTGGATATGTTTGGAGCATTTTTGATCATGACAGACAAGAGAATAGTGAAATATCGAATAGAATAATGTAAATATTTTTAGATAATTTGTTCTATTCTGAAAAACTTCTATTTTTTTCCTTTTTTTGTTATTATTATTATAAAATTAATAGAAATAATACAATTGTACGTGTGCGGTTGTGAAGTGAACACACAATTCCTATATAATCATTTTACTAACTTCAATATTGATCTTAAAATTATTGGTACGTACCTACTTAACAGTTCTAGGTAAATAAGTTTCTTTTTTTTATAGAGACTTTTTGTGTAATTCTATAAATAGAAAGCAAAAAGAATTTATTGTAGAAATTTTGTTTCACAATAGAATTTTACCTTTTTAACAATTTCCTCGAGTCATATTTTCACAGTATGAAAATTATAAATCACTCTCTGCTATTCCTATGATTTGATTTAAAATCAAAATCAAAATTACACATAATTTATGCCCTACGGGATAGTACGTGTCCCCGTGGTGGAACTTAGAGCATAAGCTCGACTACGGTAGTCACAAAAGGCATATATGTCTCGTAATGGTACACCAATCATATATGAAATTAATCTCATAAATGTGATTTTGAAACAGTGTTTCTACCAAAACCATACTTTTGTCTCTTCTCAAGTATATTCCAGTTCTATCAAGGTAAATCTGACAACCCAAATATTAAGAGTCTAATCGTTCCGATTACCTTAGTGGTGTTTTTAGACAAGGCTGTGTCTACTTCAGCGTCGCATGTAAGCAGTTTTCTAGAGTAGCTTTCAGGATGAAAAAACCAAAGAAAAAAAGAGACAGATAGTTTAAATAGTTGTCCGGGTGGGTATGAGATATCCCATGATACACAATGATGCTGTATATATATCATGTAGTCTTAAAATTTCATTATTCGAAAACTTTTTCTATAATAATTCGTGCCATCATTAATAAAAACTGATTGAATTCAATTATCATTTAAAACAAAAGGTTCAGACCTTGCGAACGTGATTTCATTGAAATAAAGATTAAATTCACTCACAACATTTTGGATTTTTTTTAATTTATTATCGTTTAATATAAAAACGATTTAAGTTATTTATCACCTTTCCCATTTTCCCATTACCAAATAATTCTTTTTCCAGAAAATAAAAAAAAATAAAAAAATAAAAAAAATAGAAGAAAAATCAACCATAAAATATTCTTCAAATTAATGATGCGGAAGTGATAAGAGTTTGAAAGCGCATTGAACACGAAAAATAAAAACACCCTCATAAAGAATTCACTTAAAGTAAAAAAAAAGAAAAGAAAACCATGTTTAATGACTTTATTAAGCTTTCATTTCCACTCAGCATATTTTGTGTCAACATTTGTTTGTTTTCTTTTAATTATATTATGTCTTTTTGTCTTCACTTTTGATATCTGATGTTTGAGACTTCAGGCTCAATTTTTTCCTTATTTAAACCATTGTAAGTGTTCTTGACACATTTATATGTGAATGTGTGTGTGTGTGTATGGCAGCATCTTAATGCTACGTCCTACGTGTTATTTAATTTAATTGTTGGTTTTCATATTTTATGCTTTATCTGCGCTAACTGACATTGGGTTCGTTATTTTTAATTACTCCAAAATGAAATTATGTTTAATAGCAATTAATAAAGTTTTTAATGGAAAAAGTTTTATAATTCTTGTGTTGCATAATTATTCACATAAATTGTCATCTTCATTGACATCTTCATCGACTCCGCAGTTAATATAATTCTGTAAAATAAGATTTAAGTCATATTATAAACATTGAGTTCAATGACTTTACGTAGTTACCTAATCGTATTGAAAAAGTACAAGTTACATGTAAATATTTATTATTATATTATACGCCATTACTTGTCATGTCTTTGAGCAATTTGAATGCTTAAATAAATCCTTCCATTTCTTTTGATCGTCACAATTTTCCAATAATGCCAATATATTATTTGATTATACAAATATGTAAAAAAAAAAAAAAACAAATGATATTTCTGTACATTATTATAAACAACTACATCAATTCCATATGAAACCGATTTCAATAATTTTGGTATGTATTATATATTCGAAAGATTATCGAAAATCAGTAAATACGTATTATTTATTTATCTGAAGTGCTTGCAGTTTAGAAAATGGAGCGGGTCAATTTTTCAATATAATCCAATCTATAAAAACTCATAACTTCGGATCTTCTAAGTCGAATTTATTTGTTTATTTTATTTGATTTATTTAATATTAATATGTTTATCCGTACGTTTCTCCCACCGGATAAATTCTGGCTAAGAGCCCAATACAATAATGATGCGTTCGTGGTATGAATGAAAAATAGATTAATTTTAGTGAAGCTAACAATATCCATTGGATCTGGGAACCACGGAGAGCCAGCCTGACTAAGTAGAGAGCGGAGAAAAAAAAATAATTATAACTATACTCGTACATGTCATTACAATATAAAAATACAAATAAAAATAAAGTATTTAGATATCACTTAAAACTACATAAATTTATATATTTTAATTTTAACATATATTGAATAAAAATTATTAAAAAAAACATTATTTTTGAAAAAAATTATGTGGGTCTCGGAGGGGTCTATGTATGGGAAAAAGTTGCATCTCCATAAAATAATGAGAGCCTCTAATAGATGTTTTTTTTTTTTATAAGAACCTTTCATTGGAAGTTTTTTCAAAAATACCAAATGACGACCTGTGTGGCTAGTTTTAAAAACATAAGCGAACCAGTATAGATGTTGACAATTTATCATTCTTAGTTCTAGAAGTACCAATCATTAGTTTACCATTAGTACGATACGGTTTTTATTGATGGTAAACAAATATGAATAAATTTTGGGGTTAATTTATTCAAGATAAATTAATGTTTCAATGTGAAATATCCCTCTATTATAAATGGAAAATAATCCTAAACGATTTCTATGTTCATAAATATGACAATATATGGATCAAAGCTTAAAATAAATCTAATGCAATGGTTATTACGCCACTTTCAATTTAGGTTGATCACCGTTTGTACCAACAATACCATAACCATGAATAAGAACAGGACAATAATTAAATATGGAATCCACTACAGGTTTGACAATATTTAACTTAGGATAATTTGGAACAGTCGAGGATATGTATATTAATATGCTAAGAACACTATAAACCTTACAAACAATGTTAGTAACATTATCAGATGAAAAATATTTATTCAGAATAAACCATGAATTCTTAATTTTAAAACTATAATCCACAACATGACCATTCACAATTATTTTAGGTATAATTGAAAAATCAATTTTCCTATATTATATTTTCAACCAATTATTATAGCTTGCATTATCCCTGATTCCCTGGACTTAATTGCATATCATAACGTTAGAATTGTCTTGATTAACTTTATAAAAATATAAATTTATTTAAAGTTATTGAGTGTTCTGGAAAGGTAAGGGAACAGGTTATAAAATAAAAAAAAAAACTTTTTACTAATTACTATTATAAGAGAAAATTTAAAAATTGACCACAAACCACAAAAATCCTAATGTTTTTACATTGAAAAATTGATAAGTTTGCCCCGTTCCTGTTTCTAAACTACGAAAAAAAACCTCCTTATATTCCAAACTCTCAAATATGTAATACCAAAATGACTCAAATCGGTGATGGTTTATGTAAATCGGTAATCGTATTCATATGGAATTGATGAATATAAAATAAATGTTGACGGTTAATATTATAGAATATATTATAGAATTTGATGGTAGGTAATGTAATCTAATCTATTTTCTAATATTTTATTTACAATAAACTATAGAATATTCTATGCAACTGATTTTCAATTTCTATGACAAATAATGTTTTTCATTTCATCGATAAACAAATATCAGAAATATTATTTATTATCTTCCTTACAATACTTATAATAATAGAAAAAAAAAAAACAATTGATGAATATTATGTTATTGATTTTCTTTTGGTTATTTTTCTAATAATATTATAATATTATCCCAGCTAATAATTTTTATAGTTGTACACGCCAATTTTAAAAAGCAAGGCCAGTGAAGTACATATTTGTGGGTATACATAATGTATAAAAGAATATTTCATTTATAAATAATAAATGTTAAATATTTTTTTTTTTTGTTTTCATTAAAATTTCATAAGCGCAAAACGGCATAAGTACATAACATACAGAATATGGTATGGAATGAAATGGAAAATACTTATATTGTTTTCTTAATTGCACCGGTGAGAAACATTCGCACAGAATTTTGATGAGAAATGATTAATTCAATATTATGTTGTGGAGTGTGTGTGTGTGTTGTTAGTATGTATACCGTGAGGTAAGCTGGTGGTGTTTGACCCGACTTACATCGATTTTTGTTTTTCATAAGAATTGTATAGTTTGATCTCTGGCATGATTAGAATTGGGTTGTAATCTGTTTGATTTTTTTTAACTTCTTCCAATCGCTTATCTAGGTAAATTTCAGTTTATTCTTATTTTGGAATTAATCTGAACAAAAAATCAGAAAATTTGAATTCAGAAAAAAATTTCTTTATTGAGTTTTTTTTTTAAATTTTCAAATATCCAAAATGCATGACTGAATACGGGCCTGTATTACCACATACTAAATTATTCTGCATATAAAAAAAAATAAATGTATATTTATTTTTTTCTGTATCATATTCTGATGGAACATCCAGGTATATAGAATAATATAAATTATATAAATTTCAGTATTATTTGTTATTTCCATGTAGTCACTTCATACATTATTGTTCAAACTGAAGCCAGCCCATTCTCAGTTCCTACATCTATCTATATATATATTTACATTCCGACATTTAAGCACATATTTTTATGTCATGTTGCTAAAACGTAAATAGAAATAACAAACTGAAAGTTTCGAAAATATTTGATTAGAGGTGAGGTGAACGATAAGCGAAAATAAAATACGAGAAAAAAGAAACAACACCCTCAGAATAATAAATATCTAATGAATTGTTGCTAATTGTCTAAATTATGTGTGTCACACATCATATAACACATATTATTATTAACCGTATAAGCATTAAACCATATTTATATATTTTTGACGGCTTCATTAAATATTATATTGTTGTTGTTCATTTATTTCGCTTTCATATGAGACACGGTTAAAGGTAATAATGGGTGATTGGTGTCTGGAGTTTCAGTTTCAGTTTCAAATTACATTTGGTTTGATGTGTACCGGCTTTTAACGCGTAATGGATTACAATTTAGTGCAATTAATTAAACTTAAGATCATTAATCATGTCCTTAAGTAGGCTTTTGTGAAAAAAAAGAAAGAAGAGGAAAAAAAACCTTTCAATAACATCAAACATGGCAAATTGTGAACTGAAATCTATTTTAAAAATTCGGTATGTGAATATTCTTTAATTTTCTTTTTCTTTTTTTCTTCTAATAATAATCAATTTTTCTATATTCCAAATATTTCTGTATATATAAAACTGTATGTAGAAGGTATATATTTTAAATCAAAAAATAAACAAATTCAATAAATTTACATGAACTTTGTTTGTATTGTATTAAACTTAAATTCAAAATTATCATGAAGTAGACTTTGAAAATAATAATATTGGAAATAAAATTTATTTTCATACTTTCGTACTTGGGTTGCATTGAGAAATTTTGGTGTTTTACACAAATGGATAAATTATAGATTTCTTTTTATCAGTCTCTTTTCATAACTTATTTAACGACATATAATTTATCTACATTTATTTTTTATCATAAAAAATTTGCTGCCTGTTTGAGTTATATGTTTCTGTTGAACTATTAAACCTAATGTACTGTTTGCAGTGAAATGAAAGTTATTGTTTTTTTTTTCTTTTGTATAAAGCAATTTTGTACATTCCAGATTATTGCAGAGCAATTTATAGCGTTCCTCATTTTCATTTTCTTTTTCTTTTTCTTTTTTTTTTAATAAACAAAAGTGGCCAATTTAGAAAATAGGAGTTATATTAGATAAATATTCATTTGGGTAATAGCAGAGTAAATATGTTTATCTCTCAATTCACATTGTAGTGGTATGAGCAATACAAACTTTAATTTTCAAATGGATTTAAGTTCAACACATACGCTATTAATTATAATATGTTCGGTAGAATATTATCTATCTTCCGGGCATTCGGAATGCTGTATGCAGTAAAGGTATTATTTCAAATATAATATATTTGATGGTTTTATATTTAGATCCAGTTAATTTGTGTACATTTGTAACCACATAAAATGTTTCCCATATATATTTGTTGCAAAACTATATATTTAATCAATAATTTAGCATTGGATTTTATATACTGACCTGGTATTGTAAATTATAAAGGCGAATAATTCATTTAAAGCAGTATAGAATGTCTAATATGCGTGATGGTTGGTGTGTTGAATTGGTTGCTCATTTACAACAGATATATATACATTTTATATTAATGGTTGGTTATAAAATGAACTGCAAACATTTTCTTGTTATTTTTTTTTTCTTTTTACGTTTTATATAAATAATATGGTGTTGTGTGTGTTATGTGTTGTGAAATAGAAGTGGATATGTTAATTGTATCATAAAGTATATAATTTTCGTGTGCTTTTGCGATTAAAGCTTTTCGTTTTATTACCTATTATTTTTATGGTTAATTGCAGTTAGTTTGTGTGGGTTATGGTTTGCAACCGTATCATTTAAATGATTACACTCTGAAAAACAATTTTCTTTTTTTTATAATGTCAATTTTGTATAAATTGGATAATTAAAATGAAATCTCGAATATAGCTTTGTTGTATAATGTGTTAGTCAATCAAATGTCTTATTTAACATTTATAAAATTTTCATAAGCATAAAGGATAATTTAAATTAATTATTTTATTTAAATTTGTATTTTTTTTTTTACATTACGAACATAAATTAGCTTATAAAGGCTGAAATTTTTACGTTTAATCGAAGATATTTTATAAGCTATCGGAGAATTTAGGTTTAAAAAAAAAGGATTGTTACTCTTGACGGATTAACATTTTTGGTATAGAAAATTTTAATCAGTCTCTTTTAGTTTCTGAGATAATTTTGCTTAAGCGTATAATACAACAACAACAATGAAGTTACACGATTGAACGGAAATATCTCATAAGCTAAAAAAAAAAAATATTAAAACTTTCTTCAGCAAAAATGTAAGTCACATCAAGGCTAGCTTTGTGAAAACCTTTTTATAGTATCAATGTCATACCGTATTATACATGATATGAAGTTAATACCATCACAATAGCAAAAAAAAAATCGCAAGGGTAACAAATCTAATTTGTTTACCAAACTAATCCGAAAAATAGTTTTTAAAATATCTTTGATTAAGCGTAAAAAGTTCAGCCTGTAATATAAGTTTGTATGTAATAGATTTCTTTGATAATTTTTTTGTTTAGTAATTAAACAAAACTATGGCCAACAATTTAAAAAGGGTACAAACAATTTGAACAGTAAAACAAATCATTTTATTCAGCAGAAAAATATATAAAAATTAGACTTTACTTTAATCAAGGATTTCTGAAGGCTTTTATTAACTTAGATATTGCCCCGGTTGGGTCATTTATTAATAAATATAGTCTTAAATGCGTTTTTCTTTTTGCCGAGCGTTTAATATTTAAATGAACAAAATAAGTTGATTTACTAAGCATTAAATAGTAAGCTAGCTTAATTCGTAATATATTATTGATTAATTAATATTCAAAGAAACTTTTAAGCAATAACAATATAATGATTACCCATAATGATTATTATGATTTAATTTAATTTTAGTTTTAATTTTTTATTTATTTTTCAATATAATTTTTTAATTAGTCATTAATTTAGCAGTGCTGGTAAAATCGAAAAATACATTAAATATGCCAGCCCTGACCTAAATATAATCTGGTTTTTGGCTCAATAACGATATAATCTTCGCATCAGTGAAGATTTACGTGACAAGAAGCAACAATATTTAACATTTTAAAAGTATTTCGATGGACTTATCAACAAAATAGAATCGTAATATCCAAAATAATGATAGATTTTGGTGTCATTTTCTAATTATCTCACTGAACTCATATGAGAAGTTCAAAAGAATTTGGTAGCAGACCTTTACTGAGATTATACCATGTAATATAACGGGTTTATCTGAAGTAGCTATTCAGCTTTATCATTTTATCTTTTTTTTTTAAACATAATTAAAAGCAATTTATTTTTGAGTGTGTTTATGAATAAATTTTCCATAACAAACAAAATTTCTGCCCATGATTTATACTCACACACTGCGAATAAAAAAAAAATCCATAAACCAAAAAAAATTAATAAATAAATAAACAGTGGTTACAAAAAGGATTGCGTGCTATTTATATTTTACTGTGTTCTGTTATGGTCTAACAAATTCATCATACGTCTTGTTTTTTTCTTTTTTTATTCATTTTTCCTGTGTTGTGATTCATGCAAGTTGTAAGAAATGTTTTGCCTCGTTTTTATTCTTTTTTTTTGTGTCAAAGAAATAAATGTGCTTAAAAACTTACGGCTATTAATCATTTTGTTTCTTTTGCTTATATTTCTGAAACATATTTATACTTATATGCTTACGTCGCTATAGAAGAAATGATAAAGCTTACATATAAACCATTACAATGAAATTTATATACACCAGAAGGTTTATCAATGTTCATGCTCAGCTTTTAGCTCTTTGTTTTAGTGAAACTTTTTTAACTCGCAAAACAAGGAATGGCTCTTTTGTTTTTAAATAGTTATGAGATGAAAGAAGAAATGATTATGTTTTTTGCTTTACTGCATCGTATATGAATGTTTTGATGAAAATTTAAGTACCTACTTTAATATTATACAAACAAAATTTTTCTGTAAATCAATTTAAAAATAAAAACTTTTTGAGAATGGGATCGTACTGGAGCAATGAATAATATAAATTGATTGATATTCATTTTTAATTTGTTTAAAAAGTTCAGTGTTTTGCTGTGTTTTGCTATGTTTTACCACTAAAAAAAACTTAATACATTTCATCAATTGAAGTTTTAAAACAACTTTATTTTAAATGGGAACTATTTATTCTATCAGTAAGAAAAACCTTTTGTTCGGTAGAAAACAATCGAAATATTCAGTAAATTGTCCCAATGTTCGGTAGAAAAAGATACATTTTGTTGAATAAATTTTTTCCCACGCTAGAGCCTCACTGGGGATAACTGGGGATCTCTTCCTTATATTCCTCTTTTGTAAAACTATCATTCTCTCTTTATGAAAATATCTTAATTCGGAGTAATTCGGATTATTGAGTTACTGAACATTTGGATAATTTACCGAACATTGGGATTATTTTCTGAACATATAGAATATAATTTACCGAATATTTAAATACGTGCCATTTTGAGTGTAAACAATTTTTAAAAGTACTGTTCAACTTGTATAGAAAATGTTGTGAAACCATAATAATGTAATTACAGGAACAAGAAATGTAATTTGCATTACGTTTGTATTTTCAATTACATTGAAAAAATAGATATTCTCTTTGAACATTTTAGTTTATTTCAAATTACAACAAGAAATTCATTATTCATTATTATTGGTACTGAACCTCATTTTTTCGAGTATTAATTTTATAAACAAATAATAATAATCCATAGCATTATTTTTACTTCCAATTAATTTGTTTTTCTTATTAATTAAGCGTAAAAAAAAATATATATACATATATATGAAAAAAAAAAAGTACTTGTGCTCACGTTGATTTTTCTCAGAACTGAGTGTACGAATTTCAAAGATTTACCCCACCTTTGAACACAGAATTTTTCAAAAATAAAGAAAAAAATTATAATTTGTACAAATTTAAATGGACGTATAAATATACCTATTTTTTCAATTTATTTGAGTTTAAAATATTACATATAATTAAAATCGATTAATTTTATAACTAATCCGATACAGAATTATGTTTCGTAATACGATGGTAATTTGACATAATAGAAATACATACTTGTATGTGTATCCCCAAATCGTAGCACATAAATAAATTGTAAACCTTATTAAAACTTATACTCACATCTTACACGTAACAACATATAAAGTATAGCACATACAAATTCTGTTATCTATTTAGTAAAAGATCAATTCAATAAATGTTCGAAATAACTTTCGGCATTAAAACCTACATTCCAAAATATGTATACGAAAATATGTCAGCAGAAAAACTTTTATTAAAAATGATTTTCCTCCGTAAAATTCAAAGATAGTTTTTATAATATTGAAAGTTTCGATACCAATATTCGACGTAGCATGAATTTTCAAATTCATGACAAATGTTGTGTGTAAAAAGAAAATAATACACTAAATATATTTCTATCACCGTCAAATTAATCTTGCTACAAAATGTAAGTGTCTTAATATATCAAATTGAAGGAAAAGTGTTTACCTTTTTAAAAAGGTTCGCCTCCTATTCCGCATTCATTTATGTATATAACCGTGTCTATTTGACAAATTGATAAGGTAATTTTCCTTTTTCTTTCACATTGCTAAATCGTAAGAATCAATTGGGTTCATAATTAAATTAAAAACTCATTCGAATGAAATGATCGATTCAGTGAACATATAACCGGCCTTATATTTCTTTGTACAATTTTATCTTAAAAGAAATCTGTATTTATTTTATATAAGCAAAACATAAAATAGCTAAACAGAAGTTTCGGTATTCGTCTATCAAATATATAGGCCTCTATATGTATCGTTACTTCTAACGCCAAATGATTTCATTTGTTATATGTATACAATATGACAGAAATTATCATATAAATATGATCATTACTTTATTGTCGCGTGCTATAAATAAATCCTTTATCTTTCTATTCGCCTTTTTTATTTGTTTGTTTTTTGTTTATTTAATTTTTTTTTTATGTTACTTTCATTTTATATTTAATACAGAAGGATTTAAAAAAAAAAAACATTTCTGTTCAATGTATGAAATATTCTTTCCTATTGAAAATGTTAACGACACCATAAATCAATTTTAAGTATATCTCATTCACATTTTCATTCTCATTTTATATATTATACGCACTCTCAATATGATATCAAATAATAAATGCTCATCGGTACTTTTTTAGCTAATAAAAAATGTATTCAATTCTATTTAATGGATTATTGCCCTCTGCTTGCTCATACTTATTACTTGTACTTAAGGGATGTGCAATAATCTTATAACAAATGTTTTATGAACTATTTCATTCAAATGGTTATGCCTGGGCTGCAATCAAAATAGTTTTATTCTCTTAGATTTTAGATTTATTTTTCTCATATTCTTTTTTCCATTATTAGATTGAATTATGTTGACGCAAAAAATTTAAATAAATTAAATTTAAATTAAATGTGTTTGTTTAAAATTTATTACAAGATTAATTCCATACTAAAAACTAATTCCAAACCATTGAGTGAAAAAATAAAAATCCAAAACGGTTCAGAAAAGAGGTTATAGCGTCTTGACGGGCATTACAAAAATAGCCCGCAAGATGTCTTTGGTGTTGTGTAATATAACTACTGCAAATGGTCCAACAACAGCAACTGCACCAGCCACTACAAGTACTGCAGCTAATGACAATAATAATAATAATGACAATATTAGCGAGGACTCGAATCCAGTTACAATTTACAGGTATTGGTTAATTGGCGATGGTTTATAATTTAAAATTATTTGTAATAATAATTGTTGCTTCGAAAAATATATGATTTATGCAAATTTGAAAAATCATATTTCCACGGATGTCCCAAAATTGTCGCTTAATCGACGAAACATTTGAATTTCATCGTTAGAAAGATTGTTTGCTCTCTGAAACATTTTCGATCTGCGAGTTGTCTTTAATCAAAACATTTTAATTTATTCTTAAGCTTTTTAGGAGTTAGTCAATTATACAATAATTTAATTTTTTTAAAGCAATTTTCGTTTTCTTTTTCTTTCTAGGTGTCGAGCACCGATAGCATCGCTTGATTGCATGGAAGAGTTCAGTGGTACGGGCGGTCATCTTGATTTCGGTATCCATGCTTTTTTTTGCTTATATTTTAGTTTGAAAAAAAAAGATAAGAAATTGAAAATTTGGCTCTTTTAAATTTTTTGTGAAATTATACCTTAAGATTCAAATCAATTCAATACCTATTTAAATAAAATAAATTCACGTCATTTAATTTAAATTATTCAATCTAATATATTCGAACCAAAATTAATGATTTGCAAATACATTTTAAGCACAAGCTGTTTTGTTTATCTCTAATATTACTATTATATTTTAAGAAACAATTAAATTCTGACACAGATTCTTTTAACTATGTCCTGTTTAAGTGAGGAAATAAATTAATTTATTAATCTCAATATAAATTAAAAATATTAATCAAAATTAATTAAAGGGCGTTCAATAAGCCTCGGATCAAATCCGGCTATACCAATACGTCATGGCTCAACACCAACACCGGGTTTACGATACAAAAATCTGGGAAAAAGTGGACTGCGTGTATCGAATGTTGGGCTTGGAACATGGCCTGTATTCTCTCCAGGCGTGCCTGAGGAACAAGCCGAAGCAATACTTAAGTTAGCGGTTGAAAGTGGAATTAATATTTTTGATATTTCTGAAGCACATTCAGGTAAACCATGACCAATAATTAATATGTATTTGAAGCAGAAATTTAAAAAATTAAAAACTATTCATTCATTAGAAACGGAATTGGGCAAAATAATACAAAGAAGTGGATGGAAACGCGCAAGCTTTGTATTATTAACGAAAATTTATTGGAGTACCAAATCAGAAGAGCGTGGTTTATCACGAAAGCATATCATTGAAAGTGTTAAGGCCAGTCTACAACGATTACAATTACCATACATTGATATTGTTATTATTTACAAGGCTGACTCAATGTGCCCAATGGAAGGTAAACCGTAAATTGTTTATAGAAAACTATTTGAACAACTTAAATATTTAATAAATTATTTTATTGTAATATGCAAATGTTAAGAGGTTGTGCGTGCTATGACATATGTCATACAGCAAGGATGGGCTATGTATTGGGGAACATCGAGGTGGTCACAAGTGGAGGTTGGTTAACTGAATATATATTAAATTTAATGATATTTTAATTTAACTTTCAATTCATAAATTACGTATTTTTAAGATAATGGAGGCGTACACAAATTGTCGTCAATTTAATTGTATTCCTCCAATTGTTGAACAAGCTGAATATCATATGTTTTGCCGTGAAAAATGCGAACTATATTTACCAGAAATGTATAATAAAATTGGCGTTGGATTGATGGCTTGGGGACCGTTATCAATGGCTTTGGGTGAAGCGCAAAATGGTGAACGACTATTGTTTCCAAAAGGTTCATTTAAAACAAAAAGTCAGAGTTATTCATGGACTGAAGATGAGATCAATAAAAATGTAAATTTACGTTTTAAACTTATTTAATTTCGTTTGAGTTTTGCAGTATTTACCCATAAATTTATAATTTATTTTTCTGAATTTTTATGCTTAGAGCTTTAATTGGTCCAAGGAAAAAGTTGATGAAACAAAACGACAAAATGATAGAGTACGAGATTTATGTACATTGGCTGAGAAATTAGGTTGCAGTCCTACACAACTGTCGATTGCATGGTCATTGAAACATGAACCAGTTCAATGTCTTTTATTGGGTGCAACTTCTGCTGAACAGCTTCATCAAAGTCTTCAGGCACTTCAGGTATATAAAAATAATTTCATAGGATTTTCTATATTTCAAAGCGTTGAAGAGAATTATTAATTAAAATTCAATAATAATAATAATTTTTTGTTTAGCTACTGCCGAGGTTATCCACCAGTGTAATGCTTGAATTAGAACGCATATTAGAAAATAAACCTGTGCGTCCGCCAGCTATATCGACACTTGCGCTTCGGTGACAATCAGCCTGCCCTCCAGGGCCACCCAGTTCTACTGGTGTTCTCTGTGGGGCAGAATCTCCTAAAGAAGAGGAGATTAGTATTGGTGAAGAGTCTAAGGAAGCATCTAAAGTCGGTTTTTGCGAAATCCAGTGACAAAAGGAGACCTTAGATATCACTAATAAATTTTCGAAGTCCACTAATAAACGTCTAGATGTGACAAATAGTGGCAGCTCTGGAAACAAAGAAAATAATTTAAATCGTTCTCAAATTAAAAATTCTACATCAAATAATAATTTTAATTCAAATAATCAGCGCGTAGATAGTTCTTCAAGTATTAATAAAAATGCACGCCAATTAGATTGTAGTAAATCAAATGATTCTATTGAACATCAGCAACAGCAACAGCAACAGCCACAGCAGAAGCAAATACATAATCCTGAACAACCAGAACAAGATGGAAATACTCAAAATAAAAAATCAATTAAACGAAACTCTAGCCTAATTAGTTTTAAATCGCTAGATTTTAATCTAAAAACAATTTATTCTAGCATGAAAAATAAACATGGCAAAGATAGTAATAATAGTAATAGTAAAAATGGTACCGCATCGTCTAGTAAAACGAGCATCACAAAAGCACCATATCTTAAAGTTGAAACTGTTGATAAAGATGAAGAGGAAACATTAATGACATTTCCACAGTCGCCATATTCACATCGCGGCAGTTTTGACAAAACTGCATCCCAATATTTAAGTGCTCAGCCAGATTATACTCGATCACAGACCACTTCACCGTACCTATGTATAAATACACCACCCAATATTCGTCGTTCATCAACTTCGGATATCATTGATAAAAAACCAGCGGTACCATCAACTTCGGCAGCTGATAATAGACGACCGAGTACATCGGATCTTTTGCGGAGAGCCAGAGAAAGGAAGGGTAGCGAATCAAAAGGCAGTAATGTGACAAGTAATCGAATTGGTCGCAGTATATCACAAGGTGGTTTACCAAGAGGTGGTCGTGTTGGACGAAGAACTAGCATGGCATTTTAAACTCATTTAAATATTCAAAAGAAAAAAGAATTAAAACTAAAAAATAATATACAATATATTTGAAAAATGATAAATAAATAATAGCAAAAACTAAAGCTAAATAATATTTAAATTTAATCTCCTATTTATTAAATTAAAATTATGTAATTGTTAAGTGTACGATGGACGGAAAACTTATACCCGTACTTTGTATCGAGTTCAATATAATTAATTAATTTAATATATAATTAAAAAAGAAAGCATATAATCATCCTATAACAATAAACATACAATAATAATTTTGTTTTCTCCTCTATTTAATTACAATTATAGATATTTGCTTTATACATTTTTTATTCAAATATCTAAAATGAAACAATTTTTTAAAATCGTTAGAAACATTTCACTTAGTATTTAAAATAATTAAATGAAAAATTAATATTTATAATTGAATCGGTTGTTACGAAATACATATTAATAATAAAATAAGGTTTATTCTGCTATATGCTGGAAAATGAGGGCATAGAAGTCCTACGTAACAGTGTATGTTAACTAGTTGAGCTTATGCTGTAAGTTCCACTACAAGACACCTACCGTAGGGCTTCCATGTTCCGTATTGGCGCACTTACCCTATAACGAATTTATGTTGAACATAATAGCTAAGTATACGATATTTTCGATTAATAATTAATTATGTGAAAAAAAGTTTTTTTTTTTTTAGACAAATCGTCGGTCTAACATTTGGAATTTGCAATTCAGCATTGATAATAAAATATTTCTTAACAGTAATTTTTTATTAAGTATCTATATTTCTACTAATTCTACTTATACGAGTAAAAATTACAAAGAAATACAATACTAATTTTCATATAAAAATTATTTAAAATTCTAAATGAGTCGAAAATTTTCTGATTTTACTAAGGTTGCGGTCGATATTTTTATTCAGTATCGTTCGATACTTCTCGATATATTTTAATATTTTAAACTCTATAATGTATCAAAAATATAGTTTCGAATATAAAAGTAACGAAAATCACAACATCGATACAAAAGTAAATAAGGATCTCAATAGCATCGGTATTAACAAATATAATTTCGATACTTCGATACCCATACCATCTGGAAGTATTGTTTTCGATACTAACGACATACAATTAATATCTAGTTCATACCGACATAGAATCAATACTATCGCAACCCTGATATTTCCTTGTAAATTATATCCAATCCCTAAATACAATATTCAATTCAATTGATATCATAAAATATCACTGTAAGATCATATTCCGTTTTTCAATATACAATTCGTTAAACGACCTTTATAAGTATGTCATAAATGCAAACAACTAATTCAATTAAGTTTTAGGCAATCGTAGTCGTTATTATTATTACAATTTTATTATGCCATCTAATTTTCTTATTCAAAATATACACGGACTGTGATTTCTCATAATTAAAAGAAATATGTATATATATATGCATATATATATATTTAACAAATTACTTCTAATATGTAAAATAAAAAAATAATAAAAAAAATAAACAAACAAATAAATAGCAAACATTATTATATTATATAAAAAAAAAATATTTATTTACAATCTTAGATATTATTTGTTGATTCTATTTCTAAATAAACTATTAAATTATATTAAAAATAATTAAAACTCTAAAATATTGTTTTCAAATTGAATAATAATGTATTTTCTTATTAGATTAGATTTTAAAAAATATTAATTATAATCATCACAAGCATTACATTTAAAATAAATTAAAACACAAACAACAACAAAAAAAAATCATTATAAATTAAATTAATAATGAAAAAAAATAAAAATAAATATTAATATAATTGCATTGACACAATAAAATTACAAAATAAAAATAATATAATGACCGATGTACGATTTAGAATAATTTTTAGTGCTCTATTTAAAACCAATAATGCAACTTAAAAACTAGTGAGAAAAAAAAATTACAAATTTATTAATAATTTTATTGCCAAAAGTGCATCTTTTAGCATAAAATACTGAAAAAAAAGTATCTTCTCTTTAAACAATAATAAAAAATAATAATTTAATAATTATTCGAGATAAAAAAATTAATGTAAATGTAACACCAAATAATGGAAGAAAACTATAATATTTAGAAATTAGTTATAATTTGATTTAAGCAAAATTTTGAGTAACGTATTCAAAATTAAAATGGTTTTGATTTATTATTTGTGTAAGATTTTTTTTTTTTTTATTAATTATTCCAGAATGGAAGTAAACGCATTCATTACTTTCTATCACAAATAAATGCTCGTCGTAATTCCACTTAATATCTGGGGCTGGTGTGTATTGCTTATACTATAATAATAAACATTTTTTACATGAAAATTTTGGTTGATTCCTCCTGAGACTTAAAAACAAATTACCCCCTGTCGATTTTTGGCAAAATAGTGCCTTTTTAAGTTTTCGATCAGAAAATAGTATATTTTTTAATTATCAAAAAATTACCTTAGCGCGATTTCCAAAATACGATTTGTATACTTTTTGCGGTTTATTTTCGTTTTAATCCATTAGCTAAAGAAAAAAAATCGAAATATTTTCCTTTCTGTCAGAAAAATATTACCCTATATTACTTTTTCAAATTTACCACCCCCAGGAAAAAGAAGCGTGCGGTATCTGTTGGAAAAATACTTTCATAAGTACCAATGTATTTCTACTTTAAGTATAGTTTTATCGGTATAGTCAACAATAATTTTAAATACTCGTTATAAATACATTGAAAAAACTACTAAATATCGAGTACATAAGCACGCTCATGTCAACCGTTTAGAACGAGGGAAAGTTGAGAAAATTACGAAAAATTTTGAATAAAAAAAATGCATTCTAATGAGTCTGTTGGAATTACGTAGCTTTAAATATATCATTTTATTTATTAATCATCATATAAAATACTTTTTATTTTCTATAAAAGAAAAACAATCTCAGTCCACATAGTCCTCAGACATACAAAAACAAGCTAGAAATTTATCATTATCTAAACTTTGAAAAATGCAGTTTAATAATAAAGCAATATTTGCAAAAAGAAAATAATAACTATACGTATAATATCTTTAGTAAGTTCATAAAAAAAAAAAAATTATAATAAATTTAATTCATTTAAAATTAACGTTTAGTATGTACTTTATAATTAAAAAAAAAAAATATTTTAATGAAATTCAAGTAATTGAATTTTAGTGTTTAATATATACTTATGTTAGTAAATATTGAGATATGAAAATCGCATTGAATTAAGTAATTGAAAAATTCCTCGTGACATATAAATTGGAAGTATTTCATCATAGTCCATCCATAAAAAGTAATAATTATTAATAATATTCATCTTCGATTGTGAGTTCAGTGTACAAATATAATTCGACATGGATTACTTATATTTAATTTTTATTATTTTCTTATTTTATTTTATTTTTTATATACATATTTTTTAAAAAAAATATTTTATCGAATCCAGAAACAATTTTCTGACATAGATTTTTGTTTCGATTATAAAAATCATTTTTGCTCAAAATTATTTTTTCACTCAGAAAGTCATGAAAATAGTGAGCGCAACTCCAAAACCATTTACTTGATTACTGGGTATTCGGTGGGATCGGTTTTTTCATGACTTCAGTCATGTTTTTCTTTTTAGCTGCATTTCGCCATCTGATTAACGTGTAGAAAGGATTTTTAAATTAAGGTGGATCTTCAATGTGCTGCAAAGTTGTGAAGATATTTCATAATATTTGATGCATTGTAAATTTCTACCGTCACAAATAATTGTATTTCTGTATTACTAGTCCGATAGAGTTAGTCTATGCCTTTTAAATAATATACTGGATATTCGTAGCTTACTGAATTTCGTAATTAGCAGTCTTTGAAAACGGCTTTTTTTGGTGAAATTTGAAAATTAATAACTATGAAATTCTTAGTGAACTAAAAATATCCGGTATATTATTTGAGAAGCATTGTCTTACTTTATCTGACTGATAATTGAAAATTATGTATAATTATTTGTAATGGTACAAAATTAAAATGTCATATATATATATATATTACCAAACATAACCACCTTGCGCACATCGAAGATCTACTTTATTCTCAAAATACTTTCTGCACGTTAATCGGGAACTAAACTGAAAGTAAAAAAAAATCATGGCAGAAGGCATGCAAATAATAAATAATCATTCCACCCTACTGGGCATATTCAAAAATAGAAATGCCTAAGTAGAATTATTGTGACTAAATTAACAAATTCTATTTAATGATTTGTTCGCTCAAATACTACTTGGTCGGATATTCCGTCACGAAAATTAGCAATATTATAAATAGAATTAAAATTACAAATTATTATTATTTAGGTAGCAAAGTGTTATATAGTTAAATACAAATGTGATAAAGCAAAAAAAAATAATCATTGATTCATAAAAAGAGCACATCATTTTTTCGGTATTAATTTCAATTTTGTTTTTCCAATTTATATACAGAAGATCAATTATGCCGATAATGAAATTTTTATTACATATATTATGTAGCTATTAATCACAATAAATAAAATTTGAAATCATGTCTCTCGATATTGAGGTACACGTACACCGCTATTAAATCGAAATTAAAATAATTATAGAATTATTTGTGACCATTATTATCAAGAAACATAGAGATGAAATTTAAAAAAATTATGTTATTTCGAAAACATAACTTATGTCACAAATTTATAAAAAATAAATAAATAAAACAACGTAAATCGCGAATGATTCAAATTTTTGCAATTCGACTACAAATTATGTAAATCAAACGTATTTGATAAAAAATTTAAATAAAAAAATCTCGTATAAAAAATAAAACAATTGAAACTTTTTGCATTAACTTGAAAATAATAAAAAAATAAAAGAAAATCTGATAAATTGTATAATTGTTCATCGTTTCAATAAAATTATTAAATAAAGAAAAAAGAAAAAAGAAATAAATAATTGTATAGAAAATATTCTAAACAAAGCAACCAACAATAATAATTTACATAAAATATAAAAAATTAATATATTAAAAAAACTAAAATTAATATTATGATATTTCAAACTGTCTTTGCATATTGCATACTTAATAAGTAATAAGTAAAAAAAAAAATAATAATAATAATAATAATTTTAATAAATTTGAAAATAATTAAAAATAATGAAATAATATTGAATCATAAAAAGTAAATTTAAAAATTATGAAAAGCATTATACACGCAATGCGCGCGCGCAATATTTATAGATTTAAAGAAAATTAAAAAAAATGTACGAATAACAAAAAAAAAAAAAAAACAAACACAATTTTAATGAAATATATAAACTTTCTTTCACTTAAATTATGAAATGTTGAGTTTTTCTTTTGTTTTATTTCATTTTTACTTAATTTAAAAAAATATATAGGTTTTTTTTTTGAAAAATATCAAGTAATACTTATGTATAATAGACTCATTTATTTCATGCAAAATCTGGCGCATCGTCTATTTCATACTCACATAGATTTTAACATTGCTGTTTCTTTCACACAATTGAAACATCTATTAAATATGGTCTTCTGCACATCTAAAAATTTTGCATGAAAATAATGATTCTACTGTACATGGTTTCGTATATGCATGCTGGCTTCTTTTTTTTTTAAATCCATGACAAAAATGTGTACCAATCCATTGAAAGCTTGTTTTCTTTAGGATGGATCCAATTTTATTTTATTTTCCTGATTAAGACTAAAAAATTAGGGGCGTTGAATTAAGTATCCACGACTAGTTTGGATAACTTTCGACGAGTTAAAATTTATATATTTGGATCATGGTATATTTAGTAGTAGTTTTTATGCCATATATTTTTTCGAGACTTTGGTACGAGGGCGGTCCGATAAGTTTCCTGTAACGCATTATATTCGTCAATATTATAAATTTTTATGATTTTCATTGGAAAGAACAATCTTTTGTATTGCCTGATATTAATTTTAAAAACGATCTGTCGAATAGTTTATTGTTTACCAGCCATTGAATCAGTCAACTTTTGTGTTTTTAAAAAAATGGATAAATT